>KV448264.1:0-57587 GCA_001658105.1 Rhizopogon vinicolor AM-OR11-026 | reverse complement strand
TTTGCATTAGTGAGATGTAGGTAGCTATTTGGGCGGAGCCCCCGAAGGAGTCCCGGCCCCGACCTGTGTGAAGATGAGCCGAGGTGAGCTGCGATTCCCAGGATATTAGGAGTGAAACAACACAGCGAAGTGAACCTCGGATCCCCAAAATAGTAGGAGCTGGGAAGCAAGTCCAGCAACGCATCCAGGGAGTACGAAGTGGTGACGGCTAGCCAGGAAGGACCTATAAACTGAGTTAGTAAAATCACCTCCTTCTGCGTGAACAAGATTTGCAGGCATCCATGGTAGCAAAATACAGGCATCTGCATGAGGAAGAATTGCAGGCATCCAAGGTAACGGCTTATGGGCATCTGCGTGAGCAAGAATTGCAGGCATCCGTGGTAGGGCATCCATGTGAGCCAAGACTAGGGAGGTATGGGCAACAGATAGCGGTGTGGTAGCTGGGTGGAAAATGCCACTCCTTATCAGTCTCTCTGCACCGTGGGGTGAGAGTGGGCCCCAATGACAGTTAAAGTTCACCTTGACGATGAAAGAGCATGCACATGAAAGTTTGAAAGTTTGATTCTACAACGCGTTGGCTGTAATGGTATTTTATGTAAATTTCACCTTGATGATGAAAGAGACATGAAAGTTTGAAAGTTTGATGCAACAACGCGTTGGTCGTAATTGTGTTTCAAACTCCGTTGAACTTTGACAACATTGTGAATCTTTGATCAAGCTCACCTGCATTAATATTGTTGACTTGCAGGTATGCCTCATGTGCATGTCTGTCTCTTACCCACAGAAATCCTCCTTGATATATTCACAATTATCCGTGATGATAAAGCTCTCAGCTGGATGCGTCCCTTTCGGGAATATTCTACAATCGCGGCGCTTGCAAGAACCTGTAGAGCATTCAAGGAACCTGCACTTGATGTACTCTGGAAAAACATGGATGGGTTAGGGCCACTCGTCTCATGCTTGCCTGAAAACGTTAAAGTAACAACGAATGGAATGATGGTGAGCTAGATGTTTTAAATTCGGATCCAAATGTCATATCATGGATTTTCTTAATTCATGTCGAACAGTCACTTAGACGACCTCCCTTCGTTGAAGAATGGATGATTTTCGGTCAATATGCACACCGTATCCACTCATTGACCATCTGCTACTCTTGGCTAAACGAGATAAGTGATCTGGTGGTAGAAGCACTTGTTTCTGCACCATCATCTGTGATGTTGCCGAACCTTCGTACATTGGAATGGTTCGATGACCGAGGCAGTTCCATTCCGTTGTTGCGGACACTACTTGTGCCAACTATCACGTCGATCACGATAAGCTCAGATTCATCGCCTTGGAACCCCTCTTTTTCTAAATCTGCCTTGTTATCATCCATCGGAAGTCGTTGTCCTTCCATTCAAAAACTCCACTGTGTATACGGCGATTCTTATGAATCTTCTGTTACAGTATCCGAAGCTGTACGTGGCTGTCACGAGCTCGTTCATCTTAAAACACGTGTCCTCAACGCATGAGCGCTTACTCATTTGGCTTCTCTACCGTCGCTGAAGTCTCTGAGCTTCCTGCTATCACATCACACTGTTGACGACATACCGCCTGCTAATTCCATTTCAACCTTTACTTCCAAACTCGATGAAGTGTCGATTACTGCCGTATCATATCCCCACCTTACTCGGTGTTTCAGGAACGTCCGTTTTATGTCTTGTCGATCGGTGGTGTTGTATATCGATTCAAGTTCCAATCATCCACTACATATCCTAGACCTCACCGTCTCCTTCTCGGAGTGCTTCTCTCCGCTTCTCGAGCAACTCCGTGTCCAAACCAAGTTCGACAATACAAGCGAAAGCGCACTTAATGATCACCGTTTTGCGTTTGGCTTTAACATAATTGCACCTTTGCTGCAATTTAGTCGCTTGACGAAGTTAGACCTCAATTGGCTCTGCACTTCGGACGTCGACGACGAAGTGTTCAAGGATATGGTGCAATCCTGGCCTCTACTCCAGGAATTCTGCTTTGGAAGTGGGTATCATTGGCTGAATCCGCCATCTCTCACTTTCATAGGACTCGTCCACCTCATACAACATTGTCCAGACTTGTGCCATGTTGAAATACGCTTTGCCGCATGTCCAATCGACGCCGACTCCGAACCGTTCTCTACAACCCTTCCAAACGAGAGGATCGGTCATTTGTTCGTCGGGTCTTCTACAATTGTCGATCCAACGGTCGTGGCCTGTCAACTACATGCATTGCTGCCCAATTTGACAAATGTGATCTGCTTTGAATGGGAAACCGAGCAACGCGAGGCATCATTTAGGGAAGAATGGAATAGGGTGGATGAATACTTACGAGTGCTCACCAAAGGCGCAGAACTGCGTGAAAAGATAGGCGAATTATTGGAGGACTCGAAGGAGGGCTCATTGCCACCCTGACGACTCTGGGCATGGCAATTGTGCGGAAAATATATGTTTCTCCCGTTCTCTTTGCGTCTACTATTTGCAACTACCTAAGTCGCTTTACATTGCTCATGCTCTCCGCAGATGTACCATGTGCACTTGTTCGATAGTCCTGATTCAGTGAAGTAGAGAGTAAGCCTCGCTGATAGTTTACTGTCTCGATGGTGTCAAACCGAGGAAAACTCACGATCGCGTCATCAATAATTGTGAAAGGCACCTTGAAAGTTAATGACGAAACAAGTTATAATTACTATGGAGTACCTAACAATCACTACTGCAATGTCTGACTGCTTACAGAGGCTCAGTTGTGTTTGAGACGTGCTTACTATTTTTGTATTGTGATCAGATGTGCTTGTTTGTGATATGATGACATGATAACGAAATCCTTTGCATCGTGTCGCGTTTCTTCGTAACAGCTAGCTTTGAAACGCTACTTCGTATTGTCAAACACGAAGTTCGTATGGCATCGGTAAAACATTGTCTTTTCGTCGCATGTACAAACTACTCATGTGAAATCCAGTGCACGGAACATTCCGTCGGAGTTTCAACATGATGTGTTTGACCTGGGCCAAATTACTCTCTTACTGCCTTTAGTCTTATAGCTACAGACACCATCCAATATGTTTCCTGCCAGCGAGGGAGGCTCCCTCCTTAATGACACATCTTCTTTCCTGCTCAAAAATCGACTCTAGGATCCCAGAATCCGAAATGGGGAGGGGAATGTTCTCCTCCCCCCCTTATAAGGTCCTGAAATGGATTCATTCAGCAACACGACCTTGGCGGCTTTTTAGCGGATCGCGCAACCCCTGTTTAATCCATTACAACTGGTGAGTATACATTTAACACTGCCCTTTCTCATGTCATAAACTTTAGGACGCATATATCCACGAAAATCAACAACTACAGGCCTTGGAGATGCAAATAGTCAAGATCACCACCGAACGTGACACTATCGTATGTAATTATATTTTGCATCGATTTTGCATTCCTACGGTATCAGATCGAATTTCCAGCTGCTTGCAAGTGCTGTACGCCTTCCCGTCCAGCCGCTCCATCTGAGTCCAGTCTGTCAGCAGTGCTCTTCCAGCTACCCGTCTTAGGATCACCTCCAGCTACATCCTCCGTTTTAAGATTGCCCCGACCTGCTCCGCCTCTGCCTATGTCATCTTCATCTGTTGTCGGCGAGGAACATCTAGTTACATATCTGCGTCCACAACAGCTCGACTTAGGATCATCCCGACCTGCTTTGCCTCCGGCTCCACAGAAGACCGCTCTGGGATCATCTCCGCCTGTATCATCTCCATCAGAATCCGTTGTCGGCAAGGAGCATTGTGTGGACGCTTCAGTAGATCCGTTTGCATTCGCACCCGTCAAAATCTCGTTCTGTTCACTGCTAACAGTACATAGCAGAGCTACACTCGCACTTGCTGCCTCTAAGATCACTCGACTTCTATTTCCACCCTCGACGATTTCTACCCCTCCGTCTCTCGATTACAAAGTTCCCGCCAAGGATGCCGCTGGAACAAGCACGAGTCCCAACAACATCGTCAATGTGCCACCGCTCGATAACGTTTACACTACTCCTGTGTTCGCTGCAAAGAAAGGGAGAGCCAGTGGTGCCAAAACTGGTGGTAAGTGCAAAATGCGTCCTAGCGCAACTAAAAATGGGCGGTGAGTGGATTCATCTGATGACGAGGATGGCGCTAATCAAAAGCAACCTGTGCGCATTCCGTTGGCTGCGGCAAATCAAGACAAATGGCACGACAGAGGAGTTCAACCTCTACTCCAGCTCACTCACGTCAATCCAGCGTGCGGTGCAGCTCCGAGTCTCGAGTACTCTTCCATATGTCCACTAATATGCACACTCCAGGAATACGACACGGACGCAGCAAATCAGATGAGTTCAACCGTCCTCGGCACTCGCTAACACCTTAATCAAGCGCCTTCGCAGGTAGCGACCGATATGTGGAACAGGGCCGTATGCGACGGCAAGATACACTAGTCCTCTAGATGTGTGCTTTCGACGGGTTTTCAGTGTTTTCTGGCCTGCTTTTATGTTGTTTTGAAGCTGTTTTCGAGCTACCATTATTCCCGCAGTTGTATACCACCGATCCAATGATATCGTATTTGAACACATTTGAGCACATTCTAATAGATATTGCAAAGAACACAAGGAAGCGCAAGGGGAACTGCCACATAGAAAATGTGCTATTTTTCTCATTATTGGGCGGTATGTGTTGTGATGTGTTTTTGTTATCGACTGATCGTTCCAGCACGCCCAGACACACGGCCCTCTCTGGTCAGAGACAGTTCTCACTGGGGTTGAACTTCGACACCGTGGGGATCAAGCTCACCTGCATCATCGACTTGCAGGTATGCCTCATGTGCATGTTTGTCTCTTACCCACAGAAATCCTCCTTGATATATTCACAATTATCCGTGATGATAAAGCTTTCATCTGGATGCATCCCTCTCGGGATTATTCTACAATCGCGGCGCTTGCAAGAACCTGTAGAGCATTCAAGGAACCTGCACTTGATGTGCTCTGGAAAAACATGGACAGGTTAAAGCCACTCATCTCATGCTTGCCTGAAGGCGTTAAAGTAGCAACAAATGGAGAGATGGTGAGCTAGATGTTTTAAATTCGGATCTAGATATCATGTCATGGATTTTCTTAATTCATGTTGAACAGTCACTTAGACGACCTCCCTTCGCTGAAGAATGGATGATTTTCAGCCAATATGCATACCGTATCCACTCATTGACCATCTACTATGCTGGGCTAGACGAGATGAGTGATCTGGTGGCAGAAGCACTTGCTTTTGCACAATCATCCGTGATGTTGCCGAACCTTCGTACGTTGGAATGGTTGGATGACCGAGACAGTTTCCTTCCATTGTTGCGGACACTACTTGTGCCAACTATCACGTCGGTCACGCTAACTACACGTTTATGGTTGCCTTGGAAACCCTCTTTTTCCAAATCTGCCGTGTTAGCATCCCTCAGAAGTCGCTGTCCTTCCATTCGAAAACTCCACTGTGTATACGGCGATTCTTGTGAAATTTCTGATACAGTATCCAATACAGTATCCGAAGCTGTACGTGGCTATCACGAGCTCGTTCATCTTACAACAGGTGTCCTCGACGCACAAGCGCTTACTCATTTGGCTTCCTTACCATCGCTGAAGTCTCTGTGCTTCCTGCTATCACATCGCACTGTTGACGACATACCGCCTGCTAATTCCATTTCAACCTTTACCTCCAAACTCGATGAAGTGTCGATTACTGCCCTATCATATCCCCACCTTACTTGGTGTTTCAGGAACGTCCGTTTTATGTCTTGTCGATCAGTGGTATTGTCTATCTATTCAAGTTTCATCAAGCCATATCATCCACCACATATCCCAGACCTCATCATCTCCCTCTCGGAGTGCTTCTCTCCAGTTCTGGAGCAACTCTGTGTCCAATCCAGGTTTGACGATGAGGACGAAAGCGCACTTAATGATCACCGTTTGGCATTTGGCTTTAACGTAATTGCACCTTTGCTGCAATTTAGTCGCTTGACGAAGTTAGACCTCGATTGGCTCTGCACTTCGGACGTCGATGACGAAGCGTTCAAGGATATGGTGCAATCCTGGCCTCTACTTGAGGAATTCTACTTTGGAAGTAGGAATCCTTGGCTGGTTCCGCCATCTCTCACTTTCATAGGGCTCATCCACCTCATACAGCATTGTCGAAACTTGTACTATGTTGCAATACGCTTTGCCGCATGTCCAATCGACGCCGACTCCGAACTGTTCTCTGCAACTCTTCCAAACGAGAGAATCGCCCTTTTGTTTGTCGGGACTTCTCCAATTGTCAATCCAATGGTCGTGGCCTCTCAACTACATGCATTACTGCCCAATTTGACAAATGTGATGCGCTTTCAAGAAGCCGAGGAATACGAGCTGCCATTTGAGGAAGAATGGGATAGGATGGATGAGTGCCTGCGGGTACTCACCAAAGGCGCAGAACTGCATGAAAAGATAAGTAAAGTATTGGAGGACTCGGAGGAGGGCTGATTGCTGCCCGGACGACTCTGGGCATGGCAATTGTGCGGAACATATATATTTCTCCCCTTCTTCTTTGCGTCTACTATTTGCAACTACCTAAGTCGCTTTACACTTATCCTCCGCAGACATACCAATGTACCACGCGTACTTGTTCGATAGTCCTGATTCAGTGAGGTAGAGAGTGAGCCTCGCTGATAGTTTACTGTCTCGATAGTGTCAAACCGAGGAAAACTCACGATCACGTCATCAATAATTGTGAAAGGCACCTTGAAAGTTGACGACGAAACAAGTTATAATTACTATGGAGTACCTAACAATCACTACTGCAATGTCTGACTGCTTACAGCTACTTACTTACCCCGATCATTCCCGAGTTCTGCAGTGTATCACGCTGAACTGCGTCGTGATGCAGAACACTCTGGTGGTACCCAACCCCGGACGAAGAGGGCTTTGCGTCAAGTGCAAGAGGAGACCCCTTATGGTTGGGTAGTAACCACTCTATCTGATCAGGAGGCGACGTTCCTTATGGGCATCAGCGAGATCACATCTTTGAGGTGGAACTGCCTGACGAAGACTCGGAAGTTCCTGAAGGTCATACGAGGGAGGGTGGCACATCAATGAAATGGTAAGCTGCAATAGGCGTTCAAACTCAAAACCATACCTAAAATTCTGATGCTCAGCTGTTGATGTGGCATACGGTTCACACCTTCCTCAACAACATCTGCAGCTTATTTATATGGGATTCAAAACATTTTCTGAGGTCATTCAGATAAACCGAGAGAACCTCCGGAGGGCTATGAGCCACTTCGCTGCTGTCTGGGGAGGTATAAATTTGACCAAAAATCCCGGGTGAATGGGTCACTTATAAGAGATAAGAGATGCTGACACCAGGATTTTGTGTGAGACAGAGAGGCACCGGTTGTTTCCCCCGCTCCGATTCTTCAGAGATCGTGCCAGAGGGGCAGTGCACATTTGACCAATACTCAGTGGCGTTGAAGAGGTTGGAAGAAGTCATTCTGTTATGACTAGGAAACTCCGAGTGCCGGGCCGCATCTTTTGATAATCATATTATCACCATCCTGGATTCCATAGCCAAGGATGTCACCAAATCTCATTGTCCCACCGCACAGTCGTTCACAGAGATGGGATCAGATCGTCACAATGCTCACAACAAGGTTTTGAAATTTGAAGGCCGCTAGCCCAGGAAACACGTCGACAAGCCCCGGAATAGCAAGCCCCCTGAAAACAGATGTGGACCAATGGTTGGTGCAATCATATGTCCGGGAGTGGGACCTAGTAGGCCAGTGGCGTTGTATCACGGTCAATCAGGCTGTGTTTCACATCATCAATGACCCAGCCTGTTAGGATACGGGCATCGTATGCCGTATCCGAGGACATCGTCCACGGCGGAGAACGTCGATCACCCTGTTGTATTCAACAACAGATGTTACTGCGGAAGACGGACGACCCTCTTAGATAGCAGACTCTCCTAGAGAGATTGACTGCGGAGCACTGAAAGGAGCAATGAGATTGTACAGTATAAATAGAGGTTGGACACTAGACGAATAATAATCCTCTGGATCCTCCCATCTGAGTCTCACTCGTGGACGTAAATCTCAATACAGCCAAGAGAGGATGGCTGGACCTTGCAGAAATTGGCCCAGTAAGAGATCCTCACCTTCATCTCCAGCACTGACACCAGACCTTCAGGTTGTTGATAGACAATCCGAATCAATGTGATTTTATGACTCACGAGGGCGGGACCAGGGTAGAAGTTGAGTCAGCGAATGCAGAAATGAAACAATTCTTGAAGGTCACTCTGGCTGCTTCCATCTGGGCAGAAGGAAGGCAGTTCCGTCGTTATGGGCGATCGGTCCTCCTTGAGAGTATCAGTTCGGTTAGATCTCTCCGTCATCGAAGATCCTGAAATACTGAAGCTGCATTACTTTGTAACCGGCATCTCGCGAGGACCCGGTATGTTGTTGTACGGTGCATTGAAAGGTGCCAACATCCAGAGATACGCACTGGAGTTCGTACCAATCTTTGGATATTGGATTGGTATATGGCAGGATTTGCGTCGACGATTGGCGCCAGTACAACTTATTATCTAGTGTGCAATACTGGCAAAGCTGTCAGGAAAATCACGCTGTAGTAGTGTATTACCTTGCTAGGTATTCTGCTAACTAATTACGGCACCCGAAACTGTACCCCTCCATTCCAATGTTCACCTCCAAACTCGATTAGTACTGCCGTGGCCCGTATCACATGCCCACCTTACTCGGTGTTTCCGGAAACGCCCTATTTGCGGAACAACGTTAAAAGCACCACCATGGATTACATAATCGTTACTGCCATAACCGCCTGACCACTTACATGGCTACTTATTTACATACTTACCCCGATCATTCCCGTGTTCTGGTTGAAGCTAAGATTGCCTGGTGTTATTCTTGTTTTATTCTTTGCTTGAATCACCTTGGAACACTCTTTGGATCAGTGTCTTCTGTTCTCACCAATGTGAGTAAATTAACTTTTCGAACCACTTGTTGTATTGACCTGTTTATTCATTCAACTTCCCTGCTTGACGACACTTTGCACGACTTGCAAAGACATACGCATCTCCTTTTCACATACCCGGTCCTTCCTATCCCATACATATCCTATCCCTTTTCCTCACATGAATAAGTTTGGTGATTTCCAAACCCTTTGCACCCAGGTCCCATCATACACCTGGTGTAATCTCTTTTATCGCCAGGTCTGCATCCCACCATATCCCATACCGATCTCCCAGCTTACCCCCTCATTAGTTACTTACAACCGATGAATCCGTCTTGCAAGGTTTATCCCAAAATACAACCACTGCCCCAGTCGGCGTTAATCCAGTATGCGGGATACCAAAAGTAAACGATGGCTCCCTGGGTAACATCGCCAATATCCTTGCTTGTGGTCTCAGTTGCTTCGTCGTCTTATCTTTGATACACTTCACTGGAAGACGCAAGGCAGCAGTCGGTCAGTCGGACGCCGTATCCCTTACGTTCGCCATTCGTATAAAACTGATCCTCTTATATCCCAGGCCGTGTTGAACTACGAATATTCTTCTGCTTATACCTTTTAACTCTTCCCTTCCAGTTAATCACCACAGGCTCATTTCTTACTCAAGGCTCATCAGCATTGGTCGTGCTTACCGCCATACACGCCGGTCTCGTAGCTACATTATTCTGGACTTTGCTGGCCAATGCCATCGTAGCTACGCAAGTCGTAGAAGACGGAACCCTAAGCTCCATAATAGTGCGTTCTGCTTCCATCGTCTCATTCCATTCTCCGAAGCACACACAGCCTGCTGACGGTGCGCTGCACATAGCCATTCTCCATATTCTCAGCCGCGTTCTTCGTTGCCACAACCTATATATCCTTGGACGTTGGATTCAGTTGGACAAACGTAATCGGGAAATCGAATCCACCCCAATCTCTCAACAGCATACCGTTGTTCGTGCTCACCAGTATCTGGCCTGGAATGTGAGTTTGCCTATCTATCCCATTCGTGCTTCTTTTCTTTTGTGCTCACTTGTTCGGGTTAGCGCCGCTTTGCTCTATTTCGGAATCATGTTGTACATCGTCCTCGGCATCCTGAACGAAATTCGTCCAGTGTGGTACTACGTAATCGCAGCCATTCTCTTCGTCCTTAGCCAGCTGGATTATTTCTTGCTCAGCAAGATTATATGTAAAGTACGTCATTTACATACGTAAAGTCGAACGTTTTGCTGATGCTGATGTTGGGCTGTGTAGGCATCATCAATGAAAGTCGACGGCTCGTTCATCGCGACAGTATTAGAGACTGCATCCGTCGTCGCGCTGTACTTTGCATGGAGAGGGATCACAGAAGGTAAGCATCGCATCGTTGCTCTCTCCATTTTCACTTTAACCGTTGCTCACTCATCCGTGCTACAGAGGACTGGGATAATGACGTGTACTAGCCATCATAGTATAGTATTGAACGGAACGCGCTGTGTAACGGTTGTTACGATTATCCCTCGTGTTTGGTTTATGCTTGTGTTTTCTTTCCTGGTTTTGTTCCCCGCGACACATGTTCTCTTCCGCTCGCCCGCTTATTCGCCTCTCCTCCCCTTGTGTTCCGCCCTCCTCACACAGATATCCACGCGGAGTCGGGCCGTTCTGGGGGCTAAAATGACGCGACTCAGTACTCAGTTAGTTGGTTCAGAATCACTGGACTTGCCCTGGGTCTTGTATTCCTTAATTTTGTTTGTGCATACGAATCTTGTTGTGCTGTATCACCATGACACTTTGATATACCTTCGATCGAAGTGCTTAGCGCTTACTTATGGACAGGTCTTGAATATATGGATGGACTTGTGTATCGTACGTGTTTGAGGTTGAATTTACAACGAATGCATTCATGAATCATAAATGTCGAGCTGGTGAAGCGAGTGAAAGTGGGTACTTTAGGAGGAAGATTGAAAATGTGCACGTGAATGTGTAGCAACTGCTCGCGGCGCATTGCGAAAGGGGGAGCCAGGGAACAGCGGGAAACCTGAATTGTATAGTACAGCGCGATCATACGAAGAAGGGGAGCTAGGGAGCAGAAGGGAAGGTACATCTAACCCAAGGGGGAAAACGCGAAGAAGAATGTCAAACATCCAATGCATCTCCTCGCGAGCTCCACGATCCGTTGCACGATGAATGAGGCTCTGCTTATTTCATAGTCTCGAGTTGAATATATGCCCGACGAGTCGAACTGCCTCAAGCGTGTTAGATGGTTATGTAAGTGCTTGGTTTGCGATCTCAATGGATAGTATACAAAGGTGGGTATTCATGAATGGTAGAAGTTGAAACGATGGAGAGAAAGAAAAATCGTTTGCAAGTAGATGTGTAGCTACTGCACCGCTCGCAGTGCACAGGTCTTCCACATCTCCTCAACGACGCACCGGGTAACGACTAATGACTGGGAAAGCTAGACAGGAAGAGTAGAATTGCAGCATGGATCTGCATTGTGCAATTAGTTGTAATGTGTAGTATGCACCCAGGGAACAACTTACCGGCCGGGGATACTATGGCGAAGATGGCACAGTTACCTACTCCCACTCCAACACTTGCCCCATGACGTGCCATGTGCAAAGCGACTTAAATCCAGTTGCAAAGCCCCGTCATTAGATAACACGACCTTGTTGCCTGGGGCATAAATCACCGGGTAGAAATGAGCTGGGATCCAGAGGAGAAGCTGTCCTTCAGGAGACATAAGCCATCCCACCTTGGGCACCGGGATGACCGTGAAAGGGAAAGGCGTGGAAGAATCCTGGAGTAAAGAGGCGGAATAAAGAGCATGAGTTGGATTGGATGAGAAACATATTGCAGGTCCATGTCCATTGATGCTAAGTTGTAGATCCCACACCCGGATTGTCCCGTCACGTGAACCCGACACGACGTGTTTTTCGTCTGGCATTGCGACAAAGGTGACCGAGTCAGTGTGCCCTCGAAGTGGATCACCCAGTGCCTTGCCAGTCTCCATATCCCATACTCGGATTGTGTGGTCAGACGAACCAGACACAATGAGTTTTCCATCTGGCGAGATTGCAATGGAGAGGACCATGTATGTGTGCCCCCGGAGTGGGGCACCCAATGGCTTGCCACTCTCCATGTCCCACACCCGGATTGTCCCGTCAGATGAACTCGATACGATGTGCTTTCCATCTGATGAGATTTGAATAAAGGTAATTTCGGAACTGTGCCCTTTGAGTGGTGCACCCAATGCTTTGCCACTCTCCATATCCCACTCCTGGAGAGTCCCATGAAATGAACCAGACACTATGCATTTGCCATCTGGAGAGATTGCAGATGGAGTCTCCCCAACCGGGACACGCGATACTACCTTACAAGTCTCCATATCCCACACAAGTAATGTGGGGTCATCTGGACTGGCCGGAGCTACAATATGTTTTCCGTCTGGTGAGATTAAAACAAAGTTAGCCAAGAAAATTGAGTCCTGCCGCCATGGGCGTCTGATACCCAATGCCTTGCCACTGGCAGTCTCTATATCCCATCTCCAGAACAGGCCATTAGATAAACAAGCCACAATGAATTTTCCACCGGGCGAGATTGCCATAGAGTCAATTGGGCAATCGTGCCCTTCGAGAGGAGTACCCAATGCCTTGCCGGTCTCCATATCCCAGACATGGATTGAAGCATCACTGCCAGACACAATGTACTTCCTGTCCGGCGAGATTGCAAGACAGTCAATCGAACCACGACGCTTTCGGAGTGGGGTATCCAATATCTCAGTCTCCATATCCCACACCCGAATGGTGTGGTCCTCTGAACCAGACACAAAGTGCTTTCCATCTGGCGAGATTGCAATGGAGCGGACCGAGTCAGTGTGCCCTCGGAGTGGGGAACCCAATACCACCTTGCCAGTACCTGCATCCCAGACCCAGATTGTGGAGTTAAAGGACAGACTAGCCACAATGTGCTTCCCATCTGGCGAGATTGCAACCGAAGAAACTGACGAAGTGTGCCGCCCGAGTGGTCTGCCCAATGCCTTGCCAGTCTCCATATCCCATACCCGGATCGTCCCGTCTCGTGAACCAGACACGATGCACTTTCCATCTCGCGAGATTGCAACGGAGTTAATCCTACTAGTGTGCCCTCTGAGTGGCACACCCAATGCCTCTCCAGTCTCCATATCCCACACTTCGATCACGTTGTTGGGAGATGAACCGGACACCATGCGCTTTCCATCTGGCGAGATTGCAAGAGAGTTAACCGACGAATCATACCCTTGGAGTGTATTCAACGCCTCCCCAGTCTCTATATCCCACATCCGGATCATGCCGTCCTGTGAACCAGACACAATGCGTTTCCCATCTGGTGAGATTGCGACAGAGGAAACTGAATCAGTGTGCCCTTGGAGCGGTGCTCCCAATGCCTCCCCAGTCTCCATATTCCACACCCGGATCGTTGTGTCAGCTGAACCAGAAACAATGTGCTTCCCATCTGGCGAGATTGCGACAGAAACAACATATCTAGTATGCCCTCGCAGTGGGACGCCCAGTGCCTCGCCACTTTCTATATCCCACACCTGGATCGTGTCGTCAAGCAAACCAGACACGATGCGTTTTCCATCCGGCGAAACCGTGACAGACAAAACCCTGGAATTCGCATGAAGTGTCTTCTCGGTGCGAGGCCAGTTTACAACATGATCAGCAACGACCTGCGGGGTGCGAGGAAATTTGGTGGCAAATTTCTGAGATATCACGGATTGTGTTGGAGCAAACGGAAGGGCGGACAGGTACAGATGTGGAGTGCTGTGTGATATGGCAGCTGCGAAAGTTCGAACGAAGCGTTGGGTATCCTTGACAGCATCACCGATACGGGTATATTCGGCATGACCCTGCGAACACACCACAACCTGTAAGAATTCAGTGGCTTAACCGATGAGCTTAAGTGACGCACCATCAACCAATCTGCAACAGATGAGAGGGATGCTATGGATCCGCCGATGCATTTCATTAGAGCCAGTGCTTCCAACCAGAAAAGAAGGCGCTCTCCGTCGAAAAAGGCCACAATTTCTTCAGCGAGGGCTGGATTGAACGGCGTTGCTCGCACATGTGTTCCCCAGTATCGACACGAATAGGATAGTTCAGCCGAAATGGACTTCTTCACGCGTTCCTGCAAATCGGGGACAGAAGAGTTGGGCATGTAAGAACTATCCAAAGAGCAGATGTTGAAACGAAGTCCATGCTCCATGATCCGAAGAGAGGCAAAAGCGAGACCCCTCCCTACTAATGACACATCGACAAAGAAATTGTCACTGCGTGTTCTGTTTGTGAGAAAGTCATAGAAGGATGCGTGGAGGGGCCGGATGGTGGTATGAGAATCCACAGTGCCGGTGAGAAGTGAGCCCATTGACCGGATGACATCGTCCACTTCGTAGCGGTCATCCATGCACGGAAATTGCTGTCGCATCGCGGTCAAGGCAGCCTCGGGAAGTGGTTCCAGTGACGCAAGAATTTGCCCCATCACAGACCGGAATATAGGAATCGCTTCGTCGCGATCCTCGTTTGGCATGATTTCTGCCAAGATACGTCGGTACATTTCATCTAACAGAAGTGTTCCCTTTAAGGGTGTTCCATCAACCGCAGCTTTCGCAACCACAGCTTCAAAACGGCGCATCGGACCCATGCCAACTTTGTTCGTATTTTTGATATACTCGCACGCGAGACGAGCCCATTCAAACAGGCCGTCGGCTTTCTGAGATAGGGTCTGAAAGTGTCCATCGTCAAAGACATGACGCAGGTTTGCCAACTTGTCGGAGATGTAACGCTCGATGTCACGTTCTGCGGACTCAGGTGTGACATTATCATCTAGGGAGAAACCTCGGAGACTTGAGTCGACGCGCAGCATCTCGCAAATGTCTTCAAGTGGACGGGAAGTGACGAGAATACGGATGTTTACCGGGAGCTGCGAGGGGGACGTCTTCAGCTTACCAGCAAGTAAACGAAGGATCTCGTCCCGGGAATCTGCTTCACCACTCTCATCCAATGCATCGATGGTAACCAGGACAGGTGCGGGAATGGCCTTCGAGGCCACGCCTACCGGCCCTAGTATTAGCTCCTGCCATTGCTTCCTAATATCTTTGGTACGCATGAGCTCCTTGTGATCATTAATCACACGCGCCAACTCGTGTCGTACCGCAGGATTGCGATCGGCCAAGTCGCGTGCGATCGTGCTGAATATTTTCTCGTGGCGGCGATCCGCTTCTTGAGTCCGGTCAAAGCAAAAGTATGCTCCAAGACCCCCAAGCTCATTATACGAATGGGCGATTGTGCGGGCGATGGACGATTTGCCTTTCCCTGCCGTGCCAGATAACCAGAAGACACGTGGAACATCCTCCCCAGTGTTGCCAATCCAAGACTTGATCTCGGACAGAATCTCTTCACGCGTACCAGGGAGACAAAGCTTGGATTCAGAGGTATCCAGTCCGGCATTAGTGGCATACTCCATGCCGTTCAAGTTCAGAATTTCGGCTAAGTCGCAGGTCCTCGAGCGTCAGCGAAGGTTCAGAGCAAATTAAGGCCAACTCTTACCCATATGGTGGACATCTTTAAGAATTTCACGAGCTGCCTGATCTCGAAAATTTTGCATGAGTCCATCGAGGACATCATTGTGGCTCTGAATTATGGCACGAGTTTCTTTGAAGACGTCTTTGGCAAGTCTCATCCCTGACGCAAAGAGACGACACTAAGTTCCAAGCGACGAACACAGCAGGTTCGACTCACAGACACTCTTTCTCTCAGAGTATTCAACGATAAATTCTACGCACTTCAGTGTCTGTTCTGCTATCTCCTCGTAGAGTGCTTGCATGGATTGAATCGCGGCCAATGAATCCTTTTCCGTCATGAAAATATAGACTTCCGAGACCTTCGTGAGTAGATCGGAAACAGCGTCGTCCCGGTCTGCCTGATCCAGAATCATCTGTTACAAAAAGCTTCTTAGTAACCTGCAAAGTCAAAGTCACGGAAACAGGCGTGCCTTGGACGCAAGAGTCAAGATGTCCATTGCTGCTTTAGCATATGGATGGATCTACGCCGCAGCATGACGGTCAAGAACATATAAAACAGATAGGAAACGCATTTACATCTGCAATCCACTTAGCGACGGAGTTGAACGCCTGTAGGAGTTCAAGGATCGAGGGGGAGAACGTGTCAAAATTAGACTGTACGGCGTCGGTTGCTGAAGTGGTACTACTTTGAACGAATCTTGGGACATGACCCATGCGTGCGAGACGTTTGGCGGCATCAGCGAATCTTTCATTCATAGGGTCGTGCAGTTCGACCTGATGATGGTCCTTCAAGTTACGAGTCCAAACTGCGTCCTCCACAGTGGCTGGACCCGTAGCCTGGTTAGGATTTACGGGAGCGGCAGGGTCATTTGGTGCAGGGTCCTGAACAATCATTGCAAGCATGGCATACCAAAGTCAGAAGGCACTTACCTGGCTTGAGTTGTCGGATATAGGATCCCTGAGTTCAGGTAACAGAGACTGTCCAACGCTTGGAGAAGGGCCCTTGGTGATCTTGCCAAAGAATCTGCCAACCAACCCGCGTCCTTTGCGAGATCCAGTGGGTGATGCGTGGACAGAGTCCAGCTGCGATTAATTAATTACAAGAAATGCGCATTTGTAAGGCTTTGTTCCATACTTGATTTCCACTGATCGTTCTCGTCTCCTCCTGCCGTGACGAATTTAAGTCTGACGGACTTTGCTTGGGCTTCGGCCACCACTTCTTTCGAGGAGGGTTGTCTTCGGTCATCTAGTAGTAAGTTTGAAGTAAAAGCTGATTCTGAGTCTCGAGGTCTCTGACCCGGTTCAAAAGTGACAGCAGTATAGCGCTCAGAGGGCTCCAGGTCATATGAAAAGCTTATGTGAATACACAAGGATACAAGCTTATATATAGTAGGCTTATACAGAGATAGATAGCACGCGTATGAATATGAGTTTGCAGACACTTGGGTGATCGAGTGCGAAAAAGATTACATACGGGAAATTCGCGAGCAGTTATTTATACTATGTAATACAACTTGGCTAACAACAAAAGTGCTTCAAGCTTGAACTAAGCGAACTACAGGACCTTCCGTATTTGGATAACCACATCCACACATTTCAATTGTTCTCAAGCTTATGTAGGCCGAGGCTCTCAGCTACCTTCCACTAACCTCTTGTCGCTCATTTCAATTCGAACTATGGCGGACCTGACTGTACTTGTTTCACCTACTCCATTCCATCCGAAACCTCAGTCCGCACTTGGATTCAGCCTGAATTTTGCTCGCCGCAGCCAGCCTGAACTCAATTCATCAGTCATGGTCACACTTGAAACAGCAGACCCTTCCTCAGCGCCTTCTTCCCCCGTTGAAGTGCGCACGTTTGACGACGCTTTGCTCTCACCGCCCAAGCGTACATCCAGACGACACAGAACACAGTCAAGTGTTTCCTCGCAACGTTCGCAGTCGACTCCGCCCACCAAGGTTTCCTTCTCAGAGCCTGTCAAACCTCCCCCACGACGTGCATTCTCTACGTTCCCAAGCACGTTCACACCAACTCGCGAGCTCAAGCGCCCACCACCACCTCTCTGTGAGTTTTCTCCTCTTGTTCACGTGTTCTCGGACATTAGTCCTTATCACAGCAGTTCGCCCGACAACTTTCTGGCGCAAAACCAAGCGTTCAGGCGTCACAGGCGCATCGTATTCACCCGCTTCCCATCTCGTGCGACGCGCCACCTTCCTTGCTGCCGGCCTTTCTCTCGATACACCTGCAGCTGATCTCAGTGCCCTTGGTGTCGAGAGCCGCGTTGCAGTCCTTGTCCTCGGCCCCGATCATATATTACAGCTTTGTCCCACCGTTAGCCGGTAGTGTCTATAATGGGAAACGAATTCACGACCGCTTCGCACACGACTAGAGGAGTTTTAACTTACTGGAATATAAATTATGCATACACACATAAGCATCAGGACGACGGTGTACATTCATTGTTGCAGTACTTCCCCACCCCTCTGTATCCGACGACGCCCACGAACTCACCTACCGCTGTTGTTGACCTCGTGTCTACCAGCGCGAGCGCAAACACAGATACTACCAGCATCATTTCTATTACAGCCCTCCCTCCCCTGACCACGGCTCCGAATCATACCCGAACAAAGTTATCTTCTTCACAGCACCTGAATGTCATCTTTCTCGCGCCTCTCTTTGCGGTCTTGGGTATTTTGCTGGGGGTGACCGCTGCATCTCTCTGGTCCAAGCTCCAGCCACTTGGTCCTGATACTGGATCTGATGTGCGTCGCAGGAGGAATGACCGAACGAGTGGGAATAGTCTTGAATTTGGTGGAGTTCACATGCCTGAGCCTGATGAGGACGTGGACGCCACACCTTTTTCTGTAGGCACTCCCAGCAAAAGTACGGTGCACGATACACGATACACGATATCTCTCCTCCATGTTTAGGATTCACATTCGTGGACCACCCACGAGTGATAGCGCTGAGATCAAACCTCTGCGTATGCCCTTCCTTGTCGGCGCAACTCAGTTCAATTTGTTTCGGAATGGGGGCTCAGATCATGATGACCCGTTCACCTGGACGCGTCTCCCTTCCTCCTATGCGGGCACATACGATGAAGAATTGGCAGATATAGGCGCTCCTCAGCACAGCATGTTTGACAAGATCTTGACGCGTGCTGACCGTATGCAATATGCCGCGGTCAGGATGCACGATCCCTCGGCATGTACCCATTCTCGAATCAACCCATGCCCCTCTGACACTCCAACTGTCCGTCTCGTGAAACCTGTCAGGATTGCGCCGCCCCTTGCTGAAACTCCAACGATCCGTATCGTGAACACTGCAAGCAGCACGACGCCCCTTGTACACGGGGGGAGAAGTAGTGCTGTGTATGTTCCCTGGCGATTGCTTGAGGGTGAGGTGCAGCGTCCTGCGAGGGCGTGGTTGGATTCGCCTGGAGGGGCGATTGAGGCACCTTGGAGCGCGAGTTTCGGGGACAATACCAGAAAGTACGAGGTTGCTGGTAATCAGGTTATTGGTTATGCATCTGCGTCTGTAGGGGCGGCTGCGGAAACTCCCCGGACCCCCGCCTCGAAGCACAGTCCAAGTCCATTCTCGACCCCTCGCCGGAAGAACATACCACCGTTCTCGTCTCCCTCATGTGCTCAACCTTATTCATCTCCGTCCACGCCGACCATTAATACTCTATGGTCTCCTCCACAATCCCCGGGGTCTCCATCACCGTTGGTGCGGTCAGCTGTCCCATCTATTGGTCTTCCTTCGACGCATGATAGGGGGGCGACTCATCGTCAAGCACAGGCTTGCTGTCGGTGATTCATGGTCATCTGGCATTTGGGGCATTTGGATGGTGACGTCAGGTTGGGCGTAGTGATGGAACCGCGAGTCAATGAGGTCAACCCAGTTATCGCAGTAAGCTATTGATCAGATCTAGAGAGAGCGAGGCATATAACGACAGAGACGCGATGATCTATGATGTCGCATACACGAATCATACAAGGTCATGGATGTGCGCAGATTTGCATGGCGTCCTGGACACTGGATACATCATGCGCATGGTCGCTGTCGAATACCACCTGGATAATTATTTTATTGGATGGACATGCGTAAAATAAAAATACATATTCAAACGCGTACACGAGACCCTGTCTCTCTCAAGTACGAATACGAGGGCGGATTCAGGTATTTAAGAACCATATTAGCGAACGGAAGAAAGTTCTCATGTCAATGAGGAAAAAAAACGTTCGCAAGTGAATGTGTAGCAACTGCCCGCAGCGCACTGGTATAAGAGAGATGAGGATGGGAGTGAAGGTGGTGGGGTCGCACAAAAGGAATGAATCGTATGTGGCACAACTAAGCCAAGTGGACAAGTAAGCGTCAAGCATGTTTTTTGACAAGACCTTCACGTCTCCTCGACGACCTGTTGCGTGATGAATGGAGCAATGTCAATGCAGACCCAGTTGTCGTCCATCGACGGTTTAATTAGACGACGAGACCGTTTGGATCGGAGGCTCCTTGAAGGCGATATCGGACTGCTAGGAGATACTGGACTTGTCGAGTCTGAACTGCTGCTGCTGTGTGATGGAGATGAAAAGCCACTGGGGCGACGTTTTCTCAGGCGACGACGCGGAGTATTTGGGGGAGTTGTCAGGTTGGACACTGGTTGATCCATATCCGCGATCCATAGTGGGTGCGGGATATGACTCTGACTCTCTACAGCTTTCTCAGACATGCGCGGGACTTCGACATAGGCTGACGTCGAGGTGGTCGTAACGGACCAATGCGATTTCTATAGCACGCGGTGAGATATCAATGTATTTCGTGGTAGGATATCAGGCGTACGAGTTCTGGTCGTCCCTTGACGGATGATAAGTCTTCGAGGAATCCCTCATCTGATGCGTGGTCCGACTCGGAAGAAATCTCCGTGAATGCACCCCGTGGCTTCCAGTTCAACGAGAGCTCATCTTTTTCATCGACCTTACCAAAACACTTGCTGGAGACCTTGCGCAACAATGTCAGACGGGGTTTCATCGGGACAACAGGGTCTCGTGAGAACACGTCTAATCCATCTAGTGTTGAGGACGCCAGCGCGTTGGAGTGTTTTAATTGTTTATGAGATCTCGAATTCCGCGGAACGCGATGGAGGAACGCTTTGAAACCATCTTGGGATGTCTCGGTCGCTGCGGTGTTATCTTCAGAATCAGATGTATGTTCGACGGTGGCGACTTGAGATACGTCATCGTCGGAAACGTCGGGAGGGGTGATAGCTCCTGAAGAGCTCTCGTATTCGTCGGATGAATCGAGCAGGTGGGCTCCAGAGAATGTCACCATCCCGTCTTCGGGGTCCCATATCGCTGCGAAAGTCAATGCAGATGGTGGGACGACATAGGGACATGTGCTGTCTGGACTGTCAGCACCACTACCGACGGCGGGGGAGATGCATAACTGCTGCGTCGATGATGTGGAAAGTCAGAGAGCGAGTATAGGCGGACTTAAAGTGGTTGGTAGATAAATACCTTGTTCCCTTCACTTCGGGGAGAACTTGAGCTGGGACTAATGAAGGGACCGTTGTGTGACATCTAGCGAAACTGGTATGATGCGCCTTAAAGAGTGAGTTTGAGCGAAAGTAGGTGGCGCAAATAAGGTCTAGTGTATAGCAAATAAATGAAAGGAGTCAGTTAGGCATGCTTTGAAGCACGACACAAACGCACCTGAGGATTGCGGTATGCCTGCACACGCGTGGATACGACGGCCTGCCCGGAGAGGAAGAGAGAGAGAGCGGAGAACGAGGGACGAGTAGTATTTTATAGATGATCGAGTAATGGACCGCGAATTATCTTGCGCCCTTTTTTCCCCCGTGGATCAAATAGAAGACTCGACATACCTAGTAATCTCCCCCATGAGGTGACACTGAAGGCAACATGTTCACCCATTTCCACATCCGTAAGGGGTCCTTCATTTTTGGTGAGCACGCGCCAGGGCTGGACTTCGGAGATGTCCGACAGTGTCCGACCCCGAGGGCGGGGATTTTGACCTTCGATCGCAGGTCGACCGACGTCCTTTGTAACCCAAACACCCAAATTCGATGACTACGAGGCGCTGTTGAGTGTCCCTCCGATGTTACTGCGAGTCAACGTGTCCAATTCGTGACGGTACTTCTGGAACGTTTCACCTCGCGTCAGTTTGCCCAGTACGTCTTAATATGAAAGTTCTGAACTCTGACACTGACGTGTCACTGGCAGTTCATATATCATACCCAGTGGCCTCATCAGGACACTGATCTGATCTCGAGGTTTCGCTATTCAGTCCGTCGAAATAATCATAAGCTGCAGTTTCGTGACTGGTGGTTGCCCTCGCACTGACTCACACATGCCACTTGTACCTCGACTTCTACTTCTGCGGGAGATTCATCTGGGCAACTACAATGTCAACACATCCCAGTTACAGCTGTTCCGCATGAGGATCGCTCTGAGTCTGCGACGGTACCTGGCATTGCGACGCGCAATATTGAGAGAGGCTACTGGGGACTCGCAGTACAGAGAATCTCGCAGTTCACTGCACGGTCCCGGTGAAGCAGAATCACGGATATAAACGCGAAAAATGCTATGTGACCCTTGAAAGTGCTTCGCTGCTGAAGAAACCTTGCGGATGTGCATCACCTGGACCAGCCAGGGTTGGTTTCCAAAACTCCACGAGTCACAAAGATGATGCGGGTAAACTGCCAATGCCTCAGTGCACGCTCTTCGCGCGTGTAACTAACATGAACCCTCGGAAGCGTCTCAGCGACTCTTACAGTGTGCCATGCGACTCGCGGACATTGAAGGGTATGCTTCTTTAGTATGATCGGTGACTCGTCTCAGAAGCCACCATTTCGAGCCTCTTCACCTCGACGGCGGACGCGGAAGCGACGGTCATTTTCAAATTACTTATTCATAGTTGCCTCCCTTCCATACCCCCATCGTCTTCACAAGAAAGATCCTTGACCAGTTGAAAAAGCCGTTGCCACCTTGCTATACTCACATGTCATCATGCAAGAGTTGCATGGCTGCCACCTCTGACGGTCAAGTTAGTTGCATGGCGAAAGGGGTTCAACATGGCAGCATTTTTCCATGTTCGCATAAAATCCATTGACGAATATAAGGCTCGAGGCTTTTCTTTTAGGTGTGCTATCTTGTACCGCACACATCTCATATTAACGTGGCTAATCTCTCTACGAACTTATCCTGAGGAAGCATCTAGAGCCTGACTGCCACCCCGATATGCTCGAGTCGCCCGACCTTGACGATGGCCGTTATTATACAGTCGATTCACGAGCTGTCGGCAGCGAGTCTTCCTGGGATATGTTTCAGGATATCCCGAATACCACGCACGCCGCATTGGAGAAGCCATCACACCCTGGAAGTGATTTTTGAATATGTGCGGATTGGAACAGTCGGGGTCTTGACACCGCACAACCTTCTGGTGTGAAGTTCCATCTTTAACTTACTTTCGGAAGAACGTGGCATTTGAAGATCAGAATAGGCTTTCAGATCACTACATTGTGTAGGATTGACTAGAATCGAGTCTTGAAACTTATTAGGCGTGTCGATGCAATAGGACCACAAGACCGCCGTATGCTGCACATGGTGTTAATTTAAGGTCGTAAGTTCATGCACGGTAACGCCAACTTATCACTATAAGGAATAAGTATCAAGAGCGAACTAGGTTGTTCGCTGATTTTATAATTTGGATCAAAACGTTCATGAATGACACAAATGATTCAGATGTTCAACAGAGTCGGTCGTCTGACCTATAGAAAGAACGACAACCTTTATTGATTTGTAGGGGAGACTGCACTATCTGGTCAGCTGAGTCAGTGTAATGAACACCCATATGCACGAGAGCATTCTTCAGGTCCTCAAGTGAGCTGCCGCGCCCGATCAAGTTCAACGATGACAGCCCCAAGCCCTCGAGTGTGAAGGACTTCAGGTGGGGGCTTTTATCTCCGGAAGTAGTTTAGAGCAGCTGCCAGCCAGATGTGCAACCCGAACCTGAGACTAGTTAGGGAGGGTAGAGTTGTCACGGGTAAGGCCTCGCTATCACAACCATCAATTCTCAGTGCGAGGGTTTTCAGGGATGATAATCATCGGAGAACACCGATGATTCCGTGAATGTATTTCATGGATGTTTCTACGTCAAGGTGCGTGAGGTCCTTGGTTATCTTTGCGTTATCAAGTGTCATAAAACCTAGGTTGAGTTTGCTTAACGCTGGGGTTTGGAATGTGAATACAGTATGATATTTAGTTGGGTTTTCACAACACACACAGTACTTGGGAGTTCTTGAGGAAAATGAACGCTAGAAGAGGTGCAGGATCAGAAGCATTCCGAAGGGAAGATTGTTCTATCCTCCACTTGGGGATAATGGGTGTGCGGGTGCGGACTGGATGATCTATTGCCAACTTCGTGACATGTCTAAGATGATCATGAATGTCAAGTGTCAAGGGAGCTCCCTTCGATCTTGTCAAAATTTCTCCTGTCTAATCACGGCCAAGCAGCCAGGGCCAAATGTAAGACTGCAAGGCGGAGCAAGGGCAATGGCACGCCACCGGTAGCACTATGATGCCCATGATACACATTTCTTCCTCTTCTTGGGGTTCGTAGACAATTGCATGCAAGTCCGATGGTGGTATAAGCATACAGGAGACTTGCTTCAGCACTTCTGGGGGTAAGGAGGTGATACTAGTAGGATCGAGGAGCTTCGAATGCGGCACAGTAGGCGTGTCAGACTGAAGATGTCCCGACATTATTGTGTCCTCGTAATGCTATCTGCTAAGCCACCCTTATGTAATCGAACTTAGAGCAGTCCTTACCTAAGAAATAGTACTTCGATGCGGGAATTGGAACGTGCGGAGGAATACCTCTATTGAAAATTTCACGACACACTTTTTAGTAAGTTTTTACAGTGCTGGCTAGTTTGTGTAACGTTTATAATGATAGTGAAGTAAGTACTAAGGAAATGGTAATAAGCTGCAGCTTCTGTAGAATTTCGGGTTGCACTCGACACACTGGCAGCAGAGGGGGAAACGCCCCCAAACTCTAGCTACTGTAGGTAGGTATACTATATGCTACGTGCCTCGTGTACTAAATGTGGCTTACATGAGTATCTTCGATTGTCGTATTCCAACAGTTTCTGGTATATGACCCTCGAAAGTGCTTCGCCGCTGAAGAAAACTTGCGGTTCGTGGGTTTGTTCTAACACAAGCAAATTGCTTCAGTTTCTTAGACTGAAAGTTCTGAGGTATCGATGAACATCGAATGCTCAAAACACGTAACTAGGCATGGCACACTAAGAGTTGCTGAGACGTTTCTGAGATACGCACTATAATGCGCGTCACCAATGAAGACACGAACTCACGCGAGAATCTCGTAAGGAATATGTAATCTAGTAGGCAGCACAGTGCTGCAGTTTCATGGAGGTATAGCACCTCACCTTGACCGCCACGCATGACTTCCGGGACCCTTATTTCATTAAAAGGTAGGTATGCATATTATAGTAGTTGTGTAGCAGTGAAACAAAATTGTGGCTAAATGATGCAGCGGTCGCAGCATCCCGAAGTATTAATCCTGAGTATCAGTCCCTTTCCAACCGAATATAATCTAAACGTAAGAATGACTTCACTGAACCTGTCCCTCGTCCATTTGTGCGAGATCTTGCTTGGCGCTCAATAGTACTTCCTAGGGATTCCCATCAGTCAATCTAGCGCCTTGCTAGTACATCACATACCGTCACAAGCGCTTGTCGCGTCTCATCCTTAATCTCCTTCCACCTCTCCTCATAAGTCGACAGTAGTTGCTCATACTCAAGTTTCCGAGCCAACGACCCGATCCTGATGATAGATCGCAGAACAAAAACGCCGGCAACCCACTCCACCTCGTCCACCTCCCAAACCACATCGCGCGCCATCAGTTCGGACAGAGACTCGGCTATGCCAGGATAGTCATTGCGGAAACTCAACAAGCCAAGCTCTAGCGCCGCGCCATGAATCTGCGCCCATTGTATGTGATCTTTGCGTTTTTGCCGGTCTGCGGCAATGCGCTCCATTTCATCGGTCATTGACGTGCTTGCCGGGGTGCTCATCGGACACCATACAGTCGACTTACGAATGGCCATTTGCAGTGCGCGAGGACCGGCAAGTGGGCCGGAGACGCCTGCATGTACAAGAGTCGCTGGAAAATATCCACATGCTTCTGTGAAGCGACGGAGAATGGTTATGATAGTGTCGTGATTTGATGCGGTTCGTGAGGCAGATGGGACGTTGAGAGATGAAGTGACAGCGGCAAATAGAGCGTCGATTATGGGGCTTAATGCAGTAGGCGAAGGGTGTGACAGGACATAGCTCTGAATGAGCGATGAGAGCGTCGTAGCGTCTATTCCTCGTGTCAGGAACGCATCCCTTAAAGCGATGGGGGTAACGTTCAGAGCAAGTGTGGCCACAGAAGGCACTGATACATTAGTCTGAAAAGTAAATTGTATATGGCCAGTGGGCTGAGATGGAGGGCCATGCTGCTGTGATTGCTGCTGTTGCGATGATGAGCTGGCAGCCGCGGCTATGTCACTTCGGGCATACGGCACAGTCATTGGAGTTTCAAGATTCGGGCTCCATGTTAACCCATTCTGACCAGGAGACCCAGGAGCTAAAATAAAGATCTAGGGATCAGGGGAGTGAGGTACTGATTTGACACCGATTCAAACCTTTCTCAGCAGTCTTCTTGGATCTGGTTCTTCCCTCGAGCTTTCGTCTTGCTCGGCCTACGGTATTCTTGTACCAATTGTATATTTGCTAGGGTCAACACATATATTTTCACCCCATGAAGTAACATCGACGACGTCAGCCCTCACCTCCCTGAACCTTACTTCTGCCTCGTCGGTGCCTTGGAGGTCTTCCGGCATGCCAAAACGTACAAGAAACTCATTGGCACGGTCCAGTGCGAACTTCTTGGCGTCGCCTCTCACATGCCCGCGAGTGCGAGTCTCGAAGCCACTGATGTGGCTTCGCAGAAAGATGAGTTGTTCGTCCGTGTAAGCCTTGGGCAACCTGGGTTTGCTCACCCTGGGATCGCTCGCCATCGTATCGTGAAGCGCTGACACAAGGTTCGCTCATTCTCATCCTTCTTCGGCAACATCCGAAGGATCGTTCCAATATCACCTTGATTTCTCCATGCGGATTCACAGCGGACTATTTTTGCATCACTTATTTTTCGGATCGCCCCAGGATCAAGTCAAGGTTAGAGGACCGATAAACCTAGTAAAATCCCCCAACCCAGGTATATAATTTAAAACTTCGAATCTACGAGTCAAACTAAACAGTTCTGCCTCAAAGGTTGTAAGTAATCTATGAGCAAATATTGTGACAATCCTTCGTGGTGGTAATGAGATTTATCCAGGCAGGTATCGCCCACCTCCAGATCTAGGATATCAACAGTGGGTATGTTATACGAAATGTGGCATCATCCAGCAAAGGGGGTGCACAGTTTTAACATTCGGAAAGTGCAGGCTTGCGGCAAATTGCGAGGTACATGGGGGTGAAAAGCTTCAAGTGGATTATCAGACCTTGCTCATATCTATTGAAGCGAGCTTGAGCTCACCTTTGTCTGTCCACCCTTGACAAGGGCATCAGCAGCGACCTTGAGGGATTCGCCAACATCATAGGTACCCTTGGGGATAAGACCAACCGTCTCCATGACTTTGATTGCGGTGTGTGAAACGAGCTTGCCACTCCAGCTCATTCGCCAAACAGTGAAGTAATCCCAAACAGTCTGAGCCTTCCAGATATCGCCTTCAAGTGGGTAATACCATGGAACTACGTCGGGGCGTTCGGCGAGATCCTCTTCATGTTCAATGGTGAAGCCGACATTGACCATGGCGTCGCGGGCTTTCTTCAGGTGGCGCATCTCAGGGATGCCATTGCCAAACTCAATAGCATGTGCGAGTTCCTTGTGCGAAGGGATGGATGGATCCCACGCGTCAGTCATGCACCACTCGTAGACACCGAACTGCCAACAAATGCTCAACGTATTGCATCCCGAAATCAATAACGGGACATACCACCCCTCCAGGCTTTAGAACCTTCATTATTTCCCCGTATACTCCCTCCCAGGTAGGTGCATGGACAGTGGCTTCGATAGCGTACACTGATTTAGATGCATGAGGATTCAACGTCTTATAAAACTGCACAAGCACCCACCAGCATCGAAGGAATTCTCGCCAAACTGTTCTGACAGCTTCATAAAATCGCCCTTGGCATAGCTCACTTGGTCCTCAAGACCAGCCATCTTGGTGTACTTGCGAGCACGCTGAATCTGGAAATCGTTGTTATTCAAACCAACGATGTTGACGTCGGCAAAGCGTGCTATTTCGCGTGCGGGACCACCAACGCCACACCCGACGTCCAGTACACGCATGCCAGGCCGAAGTGACATTTGTGCTGCAAGGTAGTGCTCATGGCGAGCCAAGGAGGCCGCAAAAGCTTCACCCTTGTAGAACCGCGAGAAGTGGAAGGACTGCGCCCAGCCATACTCGTACAGCTCCGTCGCACCATCGTAATAACCTGCGTCTTATGTCACCGAAAACCCTGTCAGAAAGAAGAGGTAATACATACCGTTTACAACGTCTGTGTAGCTGTCGACACGGTTTTGATTATCCACTTCAGCCTCTTTGCCCAGGTCCTTTTGCCAGAACTTCGTGTAGTTCTCGACACGTCGCTCTTGACGCCCGTCAGCGTACTGATTTGAAGTCATACTGTCTGCAGAAAAAACCTGGTAAGTGACTAAAGTTAACCAATCACGTTGAAAACAACTCGCGACGACGACGACGACAACAACGACAACGACGACAATGAAGTATTTATCACAAGAAGATATGCTGGAGTGAAACTTACTCGTTGGGCGGATGCGACTAAAATTTGAACGGAAAGGTTGGGGAAAGGACAAGAACGCAACCAACAGAAATTGGCGACCCACCTAAGTATAGATGTACGGTGTGTCACGTGTTGACGAGGAACGCTATATTTGGCCACCGGAGTCCAGAGTCCACGCTGCGGTCCAGCAGCTCCAGCTTGGTCCACGACTCTTGATGTCAGTGACTCCCAAATTACGCCTTATAACTCGCAGACATTGAAGAGTGTGCCTAGTTGTCGCCCGGATTTCAAACTCTTCTGTATCATTACGTTTACGATGTACTTATGATCGTCTTATCGAACACGTCCGAGACTCGAGTCCAATGAGAAACATCTACTATAGAATCATGGGTACACTTATTATCTGTCTAGTGAAAGGTTACTTCAGAGGGCCCGCCCGCCAGAGGATGTGTCATTAGGATACACAATACCTATAAGATATGGAAAAGAAGAACGTGACTTAGACGTATCAAATTCGGCGGTGTCGAGGTTGCGGAAGACTTTGCAATGAGCTCATAAAGACTTGAGAATAGCAGCTGCATAAGTAGTATGCATTACCGGATGTCTCTTCGTGAGCAAACGGCAAGACGCGACAATAGACGATGCAATCTGCCTGCGATCACCGATCAAGGGGTCGCAAGTGAAAAGTATTGTGAGTATACTGATCTAGTCTCTGGACCAGCGGAGACGAAGCAGCGGACGGTTGTTCCATATGTGCTGTACCTGTCTTTTTCAGCTGGTGCTTCCTGCAATTCTAAGTTGTACTGGCAAGTTAGCTATGTAAAGATGAGGAGAGAAAGTAATGCACATACTTACGCTAATACATAGCAGTTCTATCCTTTCAGGAACGTAATCACTAGTGGTTGCAATAAGCAAGCAGTAAGTATGTCAATGTCATGTCTAAGTCAAGTTGCTATTGAGCCTGTCTTAACCAATAGGGAAAACGTGACACAGCTTCATCATCAACCGTCATCGCTTTGACCGACATCCACTGCCGCTCAAACCACTCCTTCATCCCGTCTCTCTCGACTTTACGACCTTTTTTTTTCTTCATCAAACCAATACCTAGGAACTGCAGTACCATATTATTGAACGTGGTATGCGATGAGCTCGGCAGGTGGACTTTCTCGAAGACGGGTAGCTGGAACTTCGTCCCCAAATTCAGATGACACCCCAACTCCTGGAGTACCAAATGGTCCCAGCCCCAATGGGACCGTTGTAACACACGCAGGCTCTGCTTTTGAAGGCGGGAGTAAAGTTGCTTGTGATCCCCGTGACCTCGACCAAGTGCAGGAGGACAGTCGACATGGTGGAAGAATGCCCCGGCTGACCATCATGGAAGAGGTCCTGCTTCTCGGTCTCAAAGACAAACATGTATGTACGGCTCCGCTGCTTTTATGCTTCATTTTCTCCTTGCTGTACGCTGTTTTTTGTATGCTATCTGCACTTTCTCTCAGGCTGCGCTGTCTCCGCAGCATGGTCGCAATCTTGTTACATTGTCTATAGGCTCTTTTCTTTGCTCGAGCTGGACGACATATGTATCCTTATGTGCCACGCCCTGACATGTAGCTCTTTGCAGGGTTATCTTTCCTTTTGGAACGACAGCATATCCTATGCACTTAGAGGATGTATCCTCATCGAGCTCGCCCTTCGCCGCCGCATAGCTCTTGTTAAGGATTCAAATCAGCGCCGGAGTCCGCTTACAGATCGGCTGGTGGAAGTTATAGACGACAAGCAGACGGGTGAAACTATACTTGATGAAGCGTTGAAGATGATGAAGGGCCAAGAGTCGGATAGAATGTCGATAAGTGGCTGGATTGATCTTCTGAGTGGTGCGTCTAGAATATTTCATACGCATATTGCGCCATCAGCCATCATTCTCGCATTGATGTACCTCTCATTGTGAAGCTGACTTTCTCCACAGGGGAGACGTGGAATGTTATGAAAATTGGATACCAACTTAAGCAGGTTCGCGAACGTCTAGCGAAAGGATTAGTGGATAAGGGTGTTCTGCGCACTGAAAAGCGTAACTTCCTGTTGTTCGATATGGCCACACACCCAGTCGCCGACGTACGAACGAAGGAAGCTATTGTTACGCGGGCGGTGTCGTTGCTCACTGCGACGACTTCTGCAGTTCCACCAAGCGCGTTGGACAAGGAAGGCACTCAATGCAGAGTCACACGCGCTGTTTGCTTGGTGTGCGCATCATATGCAGCGAGCGTCTTGGACAATGCGTTCGGTAGATTGACATATGAAGACAGGGAAGCTGCATTTCAGAGGTGCGACGAGGTACTAGCGGAGTTCGCTTGTTGGCCGTTTGGGTCTGCCTCAGGGACCGCAACGTCTGCTGGCCGGAGGAGGGAGTCTATGAAGATTGGGATGGGAAATACTGCTCCTAGCGGACGGGAGAGTGTGCTCGGTCTTGTGCAGGAGGTGAAGCGGGAGATGAATGGGGAGGGTGATCTCGGGTTTCAACTGATCGCAGGTGTCCTCGAAGTTCTCTCAAAATTGGATTCGCTGTTGTGAGGGGTGTTCATATGAATAATGCACAAGTAATTTTTTGCAGTTCTTTATACTTCTGCATGTTCATACCAGCTATCTGCTCACCATGGATATATATATTCGTCTCGTCTGACAGCTGACAGCGTTGACTTTCATGTTCTAATGTGAGTCTAAAAGTCTATATCCTATGATATTTGTAAGGACGGAACGACATAGAACGCCACAGCGAAGCTACCCGACCTTTGGCGGGGAACGAGACGAATGCTTTAGTAATAGCGGGTGCTTCGTTCTGTGGCTGTGTAATTTATTTGTTCGTCTTTGTGGCAGTGAGTTCAAATCTGGCAGAGGCTCCTTTTTGATTGCACGCCTTTTTGGTTTCCTTTCGCGAGTGGCGTCTGCACCAAGAACTGGTACGATGGTTAAAACAAGGTCCGCCTCTCGCCTAGCCGGCAATGACCCTTCGATTATGGACTCAAAGGTGGCCGCTCCAGCTGCCAGTGGAGACCACTCCGATAAGGAAGATTCGGATTCTGCCAATCGAGCTCCAAGTCGCATCAAAGGTGCCAGAAAACGATCAAGGAAAAACGCAGATGATGCCAAACCTTCAAAGAAGTCGAAACGACGCGGACGACTTGACCTAATGCCCACCATGAATTTGGATATTTTATTTCATGTCAGACAGACACAAGCACGTATCTTTCCATACACAACTGATGAACCCCTCCATTCAGATTCTCATTTTTCTCCATCCGATGGATCTTGTGAATCTCTCCCGAACCAGCAAGGATTTTCGAAACTTATTATTGCAGCGATCATCCGCTGCCACGTGGAAAGTTGCGCGCCTGCAAGTGGATAGCCTCCCAGATTGTCCCCCCGACATGAGTGAACCGCAATATGCGAATCTCGTTTTTTACCCTCATTGCCATGTACGACAAGCTTTACCGAAATGCCACCACTCCCGCTTACTGTCACTTATGCCAGGATTGCGATAAAGTTGTCCGTTCTATTTTGTGGCAGTTTCGGGTGCGGTACTGCTCAAAATGCCTCTTTTCCAAGTCAAAGTGGGTTGCATTGGTTGCAGACTTATTAACTCTTGAATTTATGTTTATGTTTCTGTGTAGCACTGTTGATAACTCCGACACATTGCGCTGCGTCCCATGGAAGCGTTTTCGTCTTACATTTTACCTTCCCTCGGTTACTTCCCGCGAACAGGGTATACTAGCGTGCCTTTGTGTCATTTATCAAGGTCGGCGTCTTACATCGTTTCAGGATATTACAAGCAACTGTTCCACAAGAAGGCATACGATGAAATGCTTGTCGAGCACTCGAAGACGCCACAAGACGAGATAGCAGCTTTTCTTGATAAAAAGAGAAAGCATTTTGAAGAGTTTATGGAAGTATGTTGTTGAACTCGATATACCCGAGTTATGCCGATAACACCTTCGTTCCAGCATGCAAAGCAATGTGAGCAATGGTCACAATCTGTTGCAAGTTCTCGCAAACATGAACTTGAGAAGTTGAAACGTGATTGCAAGGATGCGTACGAGAGGCACTATCTTATGTTTGCTCCAGCCTTGACTAATACGTAACCTTAGTATCATTACTCGCATCACTGAGGCAGGATATAAGCCTGAGTTGGACTTTGTAGGCATATCCAGGTTTGAAAGGGAGGAGAAGGCATTGTTCAAGCCAAAAGCCCTCACTACGCAAGGTGAGTATGTCGTCGAATGGTTAGAGTGGGTATTCATCTCCGTGCTACCAGCATGGAATCGTATGCGGCCAAATTTAATCTTAAGGCTCGACGCTATCAGGGTTCGTCGCCTAGACCCTCAGGTCTACAGTCCTAGGCGCAGTATTTTGATGGGTAAATACAAGAAATACCTCCAAAAGACACCTCCCTCCGGCGCAGTATTTGACTTAATGCCACATATTGCTGATGTCGCAGAGTTCGGCCCCTTCAGAGATCTCATCATGTCACCTGAATCAACAATAATCACTGAAGCTTCGTTCTGCTCTGCTTTTCAGCAACTTCCGGATTTAGTATCCTCCTGGAGAGCCAAGATCGACTGCGAATTTATGGACCTGGTCCGCTTTCTAGAAAACTATGGCGATAGTGGAAAACAAAGCGGTTCAGACTTCGTCCAGCTTGCCACTTCTGCATTCGTTATGCGAAGCGGTAATGATCATCGTCTACTCATGTATCCCGAAGCGCTCTTGTGGCCTGGATTCTTTTGTTCTCGCGGACGGGCTGACTGGATGGATGACTCTCTACGAGGAGTGAAACAGTTCGGGTGCCTACCATGGTCTGCAAGTAGATCTCATTATCCGATCACTATCAGTATGTTTGAGGGAGCCGTAGCTGTCGTTCGGGCATCAGGTCTGGATCCAAAGACTGCGTATCGACAGGATATGGATCGATTGGATGCTCGCTTTGCATGTGGAAAATGTTCTTCACCGGGCAGGAAGGTGGTAATGAAATGGGAAATGGCGGTAAATCATTGTCGTGCGATTTGTGACTCTACTCATAGTGTGACAGATGATGCACAGCTACCGCATGCACCGAGATCTGCAACCTGACGAAATGGAGTGGACACCGATAGAGGGCGACGAGTTAGCAAATGTCAAGACATATGAGCACGTTGCCAAGCCTACCCTGAAGCATGATACTATCGTGTATTGCGCCTTGTGCCAGCATCACATTGGCGATGAAAAGAGACTTCCAGATGTCCAGACACATTTAGCTAGAATGTGTGTTTTTTCTCCTCACTTGGAAGTGTATTTGTGTTTTAACACGTTGACACTGGACAGTCATGGAATTTCCTCAGATAAGATTGAACATGGCAAACACTACATTGCTGACCATAGCTCGATATCCGTGGTGGCTGTTGTGTTAGACAGTGACGGCAAGGTATTAAAACATGATGATTCCAAGGTTCTCTCGTACTGCGGGAAATCAATCCTTCTTCTTCAGAGACATTGGTTGTAGTATCCTACCCTATACTTACAAATCAACATGGGTGTGCTTTAATGAATATTGGACCCATCGTACGACTTGCTCGAGACGTACTTTCATGTGGCTTTTGGCTGAAACTGCATTTAAAGAGTAGGTACGTCTTCCTCCACTTAAAATTATCACATGTTTGCGTTCTGGATCTGTACCGTATAAACTCCATGATAGGCAGACTCAAATCTTCGTGGCCATGTTGCAAACTAACGATGATGACCGAGGATTGTCTGTGGCTCCAAATCCAGCATGCTTGCAATGGTTGCGAGTTTCCGTGTACTTCACCAAGAATATAATCACCTTGTGGCTGCGCTCTATGATACCACGGGTTTCCACGCGTCCGATCTCGCGCCGAAAGTAAAATCAGATATAAGTCCTTGTACGGGCAAGGTCAAAGAATGCACCTCATGATCGCAGTGGCCTGAATTACTTGGCGGCGACACCCTGAACTGACAGCTGACGCGCGCTCCAAGAAGACTCCAAGTGGCTTTTGAAAAGCTGGTTCGGGAGGCTAGTGATCATATACATAGTGTATCCATTGACATGTGGCGTCTCTTTGCCGATATTCTCAGGCCTAGCATACTGGATCACAACGATAAAGCCGGATCCCACTTCTACCAGGCCATTGCATTACTTCCTTGAGCCATGATTATACGGTTCTTGCAACGTTTGGACCGGTTATGCGGTTCTTAACCAATCCCCCTCATTCCCTTGGCCGAAATGATCTTTCAGGTACGACAAGCCATCGGACTTGCACACACACACGCGCTTGTGTGATCGATTTTGCCACTAGGGCCTAAAAGCTCATCACGGCTCATCCCTGATCTGCCTTACGAGAGTCCTCGGCGACCGACCGATTGTTCATAAAGCTGGTTCTTATCGCGAAAATCCCTCCGTGCTATCCATTATCGTCCTCCCCCGCTCCCTGGGGCCCTATCGAAGGAGGATGGCCTTGGGCACGATCTTCCAGCATGATACCACGGATCCATTGGCGGTTATCACCGCTCCTTCTCCGAACGAATCTCCAGAGGAAAAAGCCGCGAGAGAAGAACGGGAAGCTGAAGCCCGAGGAATAAGTGATCTCATTGACGAAGAATTACGCGCTGAGCGAGCGGTAAGAAAGAAAGAAGAGGGTATGGTGAAGATTCTGCTGTTGGGTCAGGGCGAAAGTGGTATGTGTCTAATCAACCTTTGATATTTCTCTGTGCTGAGGCTCCGCAACAGGAAAATCGACAACCTTGAAGAGTAGGTTGCCTTGCCTTTTGGTTCTCTCACCGTTGGACGAGTATTTGGTATTGTAGATTTCCGCATGCGGTTTGCCCGAGATAAATGGATAGAGGAGCGCGCCTCATGGCGAGCCGTCATACTGTTAAATCTCGTTCGGTCTGCAAATACCATCCTTCATGCGCTATCACAGGAGATGGACGACGAGCAATTCGGACTCGATGATGCGTTCACGTTTGACGATTACTATCGTCGATATAGACTTCGCCTGAGTCCACTCCTTCAGGGAGTGGAGAGTAATTTGAAACGCTTACTCGGCGCTCAGCCGGAAGAGATCGAACCACAAAAACAGACTCATCCGATAACGCTATCTCCCCGGACGTCACCGGAATTCTTTGTTCGCTCCCGGACTTGGCGCAACTTTCTCCAAACAACCCGAGGTCCTGAGGTCTCGGGATGCTCTCTCGAACAGGATCTACCCGACATAATTGACAGTACAGAGGCGATCGCAAATTGCAAAGATGATATCAAGACGCTTTGGAGGAATGATATCGTACAAGCTATGTTAGCGAAACGGAGAATCCGGCTCGAAGATTCCGCCAGCTTGTCAGCTTGTCTACATTTGTTGCTTACCCGCTTTTTCTGATTCTCTTTCCCTACCCATAGTTTTTTAGATGCAATAGACCGATTGTCAGTGCGAGATTATGAGCCTACAGATGAAGATGTCTTGCGCGCCCGACTGCGTACGCTTGACATTCAGGAACACGAACTGAGAGTGGACGATGGTGAGTGAAGCGTCAATATGTTTTTCTCTTTGTTCTCGGACTAACATTGATATACAGACGCCGATGCTCCGAAATGGAAGATCTACGATGTAGGTGGTTCGCGTACACAAGTCAGTACTATTATTTTCTTTTCCGTTCTCGATTCATGTTCACACCAACTTGACGATGTCAGCGTCATGCATGGCTACCATATTTCGACAAGGTTAACGCGGTCATATTTCTCGCACCGATATCATGTTTCGACGAGCGACTTATCGAAGACTCACGCGTCAACCGTCTGGAGGACTCCTTAATACTTTGGAGAGCCATATGTTCCTCTAAGCTCCTCTCACGCACGATCCTCATCCTTTTTCTAAACAAGATTGATATTCTCGAGGAGAAAATTAGAGACGGCATCATGGTGAACCGTTTCCTCCCCAGCTACGGCCACCGACCAAATGAGACGAGCGAAGTTGTTAAATGTAAATCATTTCTTTGCCTTGTACCGCAACATGTCTAGGTGTTTAAACGACCCGCATATATATAGACCTTCGACAGAAGTTTAAAGATACGGTGAGACATTGTTCTCCGGAGCCCCGGACATGTCATATCTACACGACGTCTGTCACTGTTAGTTTCTCCCCTTTCAGGCCGGAAAGTCCTGTTGACTCTTTCCTCGGTTAATAGGATACGAAGACAACCGCTGTGACGCTGATATCTGGTGCGCACTTCTACACTACGGTCAAAGGAACCTACTGAAATGAAATCAATGGCTGACAGTGCGGGATGGGGTCTTACGCGGATATCTGAAGCAGGCGGACCTATTCTGAACGTGGAGCGACAGTAGGGTTTATAGGTAGTGATAGTGAAAGATCTCATGCGCTACCCGATGATTGAATATGACCAGTATAATGAGTGTACCGTTACCATCTGATTTGATTTATTACTTCGTAAATATGGACCAACTACTAGTAGTACGCACGTGGTCATTTTCCCTTTCCATTCAATCATGATGTTTCTATCCACCGTGAGGACTCGGATCCTTGCAACAGAAGACCTAGGAAAGACTGTTCCTTATTTCAAGGTCTGACTATGGGAAACTAAGTAGGACGACTCTTTCGTTGTAGACGTTTTTTTGTCACTCCTACATTTAGGAGCCGTACTTTATTGACACCTCCCAGAATTACCTCAAGAGTCAAGAGCCATCCGTCCTTCTCGGCGCTCTCGCGGGCCCTTAGGTCATCTACCCGACCCTTGCAATAGGAAAACTTTCGGACATGATGAAATAGTACTAAATCTATGTCAGGGACTCAGTGCAGTGGGTTATCGCGCCACTCTATTCGACACGAAACCTGCCTCTAATGGAAGGTCCGACTATACAAGGCTGTGTTGTATAAATGGTTCCTTCGTTGTAAGCCACTATAAGTCGCCATTACCCTAATAGCTTTTTTCGCTCATCCCAGCTACATCTTCTACTGTCTCTAGCATTCCCTACGACCTTATCGTTTGATTAAACTGCCCTTTTCATGGGGCAAGGTAATCCCAGTTCGTCTCAGGCGTTCTGCAAAGAACGGAGGTGCACAAAGCAGTTCAGCCGTTAACTATCATGACAGCGACAGCTCAACCCATGCAGGTATTCCTAGTGCTTTGCTTTCGCCTACGCTCGCTTCTGATTCATCGCCGGCCCATGCCATTTCTGCGCGCAGAGAATCAGGTCTCTAAGTCTCCACTCGAGGAGCTTCTGACGCAGTTCAGCTCTCTTTATCCGTGCTACAAGCCATCGCAGGGCCAATTCCACTTGTTGGTGGTCCGATGCAAGCTGCTATTAAGGGATTATTGGCTACCCTTCAAGCTATAGATGTGAGAGATTATTTGACTCCGAGGACCTTTCTTGATGTCAACGGTCATGACAGACACATGCTCAGAATAAGATGACCATAACTAGCTTGAAAACACGACTATACCGACTATACCGGCATCTGTGCAACGCGCCAACTGCACAGGATCCTCTCGAACAACTTCGGAGAGATGACTTGATCAGGTAATTGCCTTGTTGATGCGTGCTTGGATATACCCAACATATTGAGTCGTACATCAGTGTACTGCAAGTCACCTCAGACTAACTGATAAAGTTGCGTAAACAATTTCTCGGATGTCAATCGGTTACACAAGCTATCGCTGGTTGTTCGGGTGAACTTGACCAATATCTACAGGAGTATTCAGTTGAGTTCTACTTTCGACAGATTATTTACATCCACTTACTCTTCCGCTTGACTAGTTCTCGGTCCAAATGGAAATGCGGGACATTCTAGTGCAACAGTTTAGGGGACCAACTGTAATGCAGCCTGGAACTTTCACGTCAGGCTACTTCACATTAGTGGATGCAACAGGGCGCGAACGCCACATATCGGTGGACTTCGGCACCTCATACCAGGTCCGTCTGTGTATTATCTTAGCAGAGTTTACTTATCAAATTCTCTTCAGCAACTCAACAAGTTGCTCGAAGTCCTGTTTGTAAGCGACACGATTGAGGCTCACATTCAGAGACAGTATATGTAGCAAGGACTGTACGACTTGTGCATCGACAAGGAGATATAAGTAACTACATTGACAAGTCAACGTGAGCAATGGCCACGGATTGAAGCGGGAATGAAGATTGTCATGAGGGTCATCGTTGAAGTGCCGTTGCCATCACCGTCTGCACGGTTCCAATGTCATTCCTGTGGAGAGCTTCTGATTACTCAATGAAGGGCATGGGCAAAGGGTGGACTGTTTACTAGTTAGTATGTTTTCTTCTTCTGGATCATGAAGGCGTCTAACTACTGAAAGTCGAGAATACAAACGACGATACCAGATCTCGATCGGTAATCGTAAGTCGAAGGCACAACGGAGGACCATTGGCCATAGACAGGCGGCCGTTAACATCAACTCAATAGGCACAGTCATGCAGCTGATTAAATTTTTCACGTTCGGGAAATTGTACGTGGATCATGAAAGTTCCGCAAGCAATTATGAAGTGAAACTATCCACGTATCTACTTCTCTCAGCCTGTGCGTCATCTCATGCGTTTCGAGCTGCCTACCCGACGTTAACAGAGCTATGGCCATCCCCACTTTCAGCAAGTTCGTGATCTCGTCTTTCAAGCTACTTGCATGACACTGACAGAGCCACAACCATGACCTCCTCTCAGCAAGTACGTAACCTCGTGTTTCGAGCAGCTTTCGCGATGCTGACAGATCCACGTTCTATGTCCTGCTCCCAGCATGTGGGTGATCTCATCTTTCGAGCTGCTTACGATGCTGACAGAGCCACGGCTGTGTCCCGCTCTCAGAAAGTGCGTGATCGTTTTTCGAGCAGCTTAGAGAATGCTGACAGAGCCACGTTCATGTCCTGCTCTCAGGAAGTGTGTGACCTTGTCTTTCGAACAGCTTAGGCGATGCTGACTGAGCCACGGTCATGTCCTGCTCTCAGGAAGTGCGTAGTCTCATCTTTCCAGCAGTTTATACGATGCCGACAGAGCTACGACTATGTCCTGCTCTCAGTATGTGCGTTGCCTCGTCTTTCGAACAGCTTCCATGATGCTGACAGAGCCACGTCCATGTCCTGCTCTCAGTATGTGAGTGATCTCGTCTTTCGAGCTGCTTGCGACGTTGACAGAGCTGTAACCATGTCCCGCCCTCAAGTATGTGTGTGATCTCGTCTTTCGAGTTGTTTATGACGCTGACAGAGCTACGGCCATCTCCCGCTCTCAGTATGTCAGTGATCTCGTCTTTCAAGCTGTTTAGACAGTGCTGACATAGCCACCGCTATGTCCCGCTCTCAGCTTGTGCGTGATCTCGTCTTTCGAGCTGCTTAGACAACAATGATAGAGCCACGGTCATGTCCCACTCTCAATGTGTGTGAGCTCGTCTTTTGAGCTGCTTATGATGGTAACTCAGCCACGTCCATGTCCCGCTCTCAGAGGGTATGTGATCTCGTCTTTCGAGCTGCTTATACAGCGCTGAAAGAGCCACAGCCATGACCCACCCTCAGGAAGTGCGTGATTTTATCTTTCGAGCTGCTTAGACGATACTGACAGAGCCACGGCCATCTCCCCCTGTCAGGCCGTGCGTAATTTTATGTTTTGAGTGATTTCCATGATGCTAACAGAGCTACGGCTATGTCCTGCTCTCAGAGAGTACGTACTCTCGTCTTTCACACTGCTCATAGTACGCTGAAAGAGCCACGACCATGTCTCCCTCTCGGGCTGTGTGTGATCTTGTCTTTCGATGTTATTTACATGATGCTGACAGATCCACGGCCATGTCCTGCTCTCAGAGAGTGCGCAATCTTGTCTTTCGAGCCACCTACGATACTGAGCCAGCCAAGGAAACGCAACAAACAGGCTACGTCCCGCCTTCACTGTGGGCGTGATCTTGCCATTCTGGCTATCATATGTTATATCATATTAGTACTGATAGTTTGAATAGGGGCGAAGGAGATGGAAGGTTTCGGTTGATCAGTGAGTTTGTCGACAGTGTGAGTACGACTTTTTGTCGGTCTTTTCTCATCTTAGCTGCCGCTGCGTGGAAGAAGACTATTGGGTATTCAGCTTTTCCATGTCATGTTTGTCTCGTTGTATATATATTATACATTCGTTATCAGATTGAGTATACTTGTTCTCGACAATAAATTGTGTCCCCTATGAGTAGTAGTTATCCAATGCACATGTTGCTGTCCTTGCGATATTCACTCCATTTGCATAATTCTTCGCGTGTTCTCTCCCAAGTCCTATGTAGAGAAAATTTATGCGCACTCGTCGGAGCCTCGGCATCCTAAGATACGCCAGACCATAATACAACTAGCATGAACTACTCGCATGACTACACTTCAACTCTTGAGCGATCTCCATCCTTCGCCCGCTGGCCATTTCAGATTATCCGCTTCTTTCAAAAAATCACGGCGCACTCCCAAATTCTGTATGCGCTCCTGGTCTTCCTCGGAATCGTCAGTCGAGGGAGACTCCGAATACGGATCAACATGAGCCCCATCATCCTCTCCCTGATCACCTCGTCCCCCTTCCGCATCTGTATCCGCCATTAAGGCCCGTTCACCCTCTTCCACCCACCTCGAATGGAGAACAAACCCGCGCCTTGGACTGAGACCCGCTTCCGCTTTATACCGCGCCGCATCTAGTCTCGGCTGGGCTTTAAGTTGCAGACTTGAGATTGTTTTTTGGATGTGGGATATGGACATAGGCGAGGCGTCTGTGACGCTGCGGCTGCGATCCCAGTCCCTGCCTCGGTCTCGGTCTCGGTCTCGGTCGCGTGTGAGGGATACATGACGCGAGAGGCTTTGACCTTGGAAGGAGGTGGAAGATGTTCGCGCGTGCGAGGATAAGGAGGGCATCTCATTTGTATTTGTATTGGATATTGGAATGAGCTGGACGCTCTCGGGGCGCTTGCGCCTAGGAGGGGGAAGAGGCGGTGTAGAGGTAGATGTGTGGTGCATCGATTTGGATCGCGTGACTCGTGGGATGGTAGACGTCGTGGATTCTGCTGTGTCACTTGTGGGTCGGCGGTCCGGGTGAGTCGGTGGTGCAGGCAGAGGGGACGAGCCGTCTGGTGTTGTGGGCTCTCTGTTTGGAAGTGGTGGGCGGAATGCAGTGGGCACAAGGGAAGATTGGCGGTTCACGGTGGCGCTCGCTACTTGGTCAATTGACGGTAGCGAACTTATAGATGATTGAGAGCTGGTTCTTCGTCGGTGAGGAAGCGGAGGTGCAGGATACGTGTCTTCAGATGAAGATGAATGACTCCCGAATCCTTTATGGACTTGCTTTGTAGGACTTAAGCTGCGCGTCCTGCTGCTCGCAGATGAACCGGATGACGTCGTTTTGAGCACCTGCAGAACACGCTCACGATCCAGCTGCTCTTCAACGCGCTTCATGTTCTGGCCGTGCTTGCTGGCCTCTAGGGACTGTTTCATCAGGGGAGTCATGACATGACTCAGTTTAATATCATGATGAGGAGCATGAAATGGTGACGGAACGGGTGCGCTTAGAAGCAAGGGAGGCTGCGCTGATGATATGCGACGTTTTGGGGCCACGAAGGGAGCTGGTTTTCGAGGGGGAAGCGGTGGAAGTTTGCCGTCCTTGGGTTTCTCTGGCGACTTATTGCCCGTGTTTGTCCCGCTGGCTTTGTCGCGCATCAAGAACGGATTATGACTGATCTTATGTGGCAGGCGTGAAGGAATGACCGGAGGGGCGTCGAATTGGTGTAGAACAGACGGTAGTGACTGCAGCCTATCGGACTCGAGCGATTTGCGGGAGAATGGATTTGTGTCTGGCGGAGAAGAGCTTGAAGATGCAGTGTGTTGTTTAGACCGGTCAGGATGAGAAGGCGGTGAGCAGACTTGGCGCTTGGAGGGAGAAGGGGGTCTGGATTGATCAAGTACTTTCTCCGAACTTGGGTAGGCTACAAGGCATTGTGGTGAGTGAAACCGAGAGAATAAGATGGAGATGAAAAGTAACAGCACAAACCTTGTACAAAAGCCAGAGTTCTATCAACGCCCTTGCCTGACGCGGCATGAAGGACTAGTCTGAGTGTAGCAAAGAATTGGCCGCCAGTGAGATAATCTGTGTGGAGCATGTTCGGGTAGAACAGTTTCAAGATCTGCGGGAAACGCGTATGGTTAAGATATCAAAAAAGAGAAAATATAGCCAAACCCTGTCAATATCAGCAGGTTGTAAAATTGGATATCTGCCTTGTATCCATGCCCTGACTTCGCGGATGCCAACAGACATGGCTTCATAGTGGACATCGTCGTGGATGGTGGCGGGGTCAGGTGAAACCGCAAGGTCATTGAGAGAAGATATATACAAGTTATACTCAAGATCGTTGAGAGCAGATACATGAAGTGTTAGAGGACGCATTGCAGAACGGACAACAACTTTGCATGCGTTTTGGCAAAAGGGCGTTGGTCAAGCGCGTTCGCGCTTACCTTCACGTGTGACACGTGCGGTGTAATTAGGTCATGGAGTTCGTCGCAGTCACCTCCAACTCTCACCATCATGTCAGGAGATCCAACTGCGGGAGACCTTCCCCCTCCATACAGCTTCAGCCCATCGTCTGCCACTACATCTTCTCCTGCACCACCCATATGGGAACCGTATTTTATTGATCTCTCCCCTGAATTACATCAACAGTCATCCGTCATTCACCGCAAGCCCTTAGATCCTCCACCCGACTGCTTTTCCACTCCGTCGCCTCTGCGAGTAAAATCCAATGATTTCCCTCCATTCAGGATCCCATGTGCTGGGAATGCACTCGCAGATGGTTTCCGCATTCTTTATCCGTCTGGTCTACTTGAGAAACATGGGATTCAACAGGCAGACTGGACTCGATTTCTGGAGGATCTTGGGATCGCTGCTCGTCTCGCAGGTCAGGGCCTCAGCGCAGTGGGCTCTCGAGTTCCCATCGTGCCGCTCACCCGTGGGGTATTTGGCACGAGAACTACCGGGATGGCCTATGACTCTCACTTCATCAGAAACCCTAGGGAAGAGGTTCAAGCACTCCTCGCCGTTTGGAACCAATCTGCTTTTGAGCGACGAAAGTTGCGCGTCAGTCTGCAGTTCAAAGGAGGGGCGGACATCAAGGGCGGGTATGAGCTCCTTGTTGAGTCTATATGAAATATGCGTGATTGTCATTTTTTACGTGCTACCGGAACCTTTCGTATCAGGAATACACAGCATATATGTAACCATACGAAACGAACCCAAGGTCTATCACTTTATGAACAGTTGTCGATTCATGTGTGCTTATACTCAGTCTCCCCTAGGCAGACCGTAGGCGAATGAAGATAGTGTTTCCGTCTTTTACCACAGCATACACCTAGAACGTGCGATGTAATTAGGAAAGTCAGGACACATTACGGTCTGTCGTCCAACTCTCGCCATCATACAACATGCCAGGAAACACGACTGCGGAGGACGTTCCCCTACGATAAAGCTTCGATCATCCGTTGTTCCTTGACCTTTTCCACCAAGTCAAATCCCTCCAGGCAGAGTCCCCTACACTGGGAATCCGCGCGTGGATGGTTATTCTTTCCAATGTGTCTACTCGACGATACTACTTACGTTACTCGCACGCGACCTTGGCAGGGTTTGGTTATAAGGTTGGCAAGTCGCCATCACCCTGCAGACGGCCCCCAAGCATCTCTATATTTCTCACCAGACAAGCAGTACGTGCGTCTCTTTTTTATGCGCGTCAAGGTTCAAGCCCTTCTACTAGTCATGGTGTTCAAAATAATTGACTGAGTGTTCAGCTTCATGCAAGTGCGCATTTGGTGGACCAGCTTTTGGAGGACGAGTACCTTGGCGTTGCGCTCAATCACTGGTTCAAATAGAGGAATATCGTTTATCTTTGGGCCGTCGGCACCGACTATCCTCTAGGGAGCATGTAATCGCTTATTGTACTAGTTCGAATGCGGAGGGAAGATTCAAAGTCAACGGTATCTTATTACTATCGTGTCAGAGAGTTTGGTGCAGATCGTGAAGTGAAGCAGTGCCTTGGATTACTACTGTCGGGGACCCATTTTTTCAATTGGCTCAGAGAGCAAAACCTCTTGAGGAAAAAATGACCACCGCAGGGGTCGAACCTGCAATCTCCTGATCGCCGACTGTTATCGTAGTCAGACGCGATGCCATTTCGCCAGGCGGCCTTGTAATCTCGCCCACTGTGTCTATATATCTATAAAATATTCATCGTAACGATGTTGCAGCCCCGAGTCAGCCATAGCCATAGCCTATAGGTAAAGCAACAGTCAGACCAGAAGGTCGCTCAAGAATGTACATGAGACCACCTTCCGTTGTTAAGACCCCTGTTCGCAGAGGCGACAGAGTGGAAAAGCAGTCGGGTGGGTGATCTAAGGTAGATGCCAATAAAGTACGGCTTCCAGATGTGTGGTGCAGGTCTAGAAGGGGCAACTCGGGGCTGCTTCTACCATAGGGGAACATAGAAGCACACACCAGATATCAGCGTCACAGCGATGGTCCTGGTATCTTATCGAGCAAGTGAAAGAGTCAACACGACTGTTCGACCCGGAACAGGGGAAGAAACAGACATTATGACATGTCTGGGGCCGTATCTTTAAACTTCTGTTGAAGGTCTAAGTCACAGTAGATGCGGGTCGTCTAGTAATCACCTAGAAATTTTGCTGTGCAAAGCAAAGAGATGATGTGTATTTACATAACAACAGGCTCGCTTGTCTCGTTTAGCTGGTAGCACTACAAGTGCACTAATGATGCTGTAAGAATGCGGTATAGGTTGCAGCGCCGGTGATGGTAAAGAAGGTGAGTACCCTTTTGGGAAATACCGGCGCCGGGTGTGGGAAATTCAAGGCTCATTCCCTCGCTGGTCTGACAGTGACAGCAAGCCTTTTGGTTGTTGGCCGATATGGTTCTTTAAGCGCTGAGTACACCCAAGGCACCCCTCTCGCACTCATCGGTCGAGATGTCAGATATTCAACCCATGATCGCGCCGCAGGAAGACGGGTCAGGTAGTGTCCCAGAAACTTCGCACGAACCACCACAGCCGACGCCTATCACAGACCAAGAGGTGGGAGAGTACCGCGAGCAGGACCGTTTCCTACCGGTTCGCACTACTATTCAATCTAGCTTATCTGGCTTGCTTACCTGTCAACAGATTGCAAATGTTTCCCGTATCATGAAGCAGTCTGTTCCGCACACCGCTAAAATCGCAAAGGATGCCAAGGAATGTGTGCAGGAGTGCGTTTCAGAGTTCATAAGTTTCATTACCTCTGAAGCCGCTGAAAAATGTCAAATGGAGAAGCGGAAAACAATCGGAGGGGAGGATATCTTGTACGCCATGGTGTCTCTAGGGTTTGAAAACTATGCAGAAACATTAAAGATTCATCTGGCAAAACTGAGACAGGTGCGTATTTCCTGCGACATATGCCGTCCATGTTGTGCTGAAACTTGTATCAGCACCAAGCGGGATCCACGTCAAACCCGCGACAAGAACATCGAGATGATTGATTGCTACTTTCTATTACGAATAATATTCTCTAGAGGACTGTACCAATTTCTTTTGCGATGCTCTGACATCCGATATTCGATCCTCGCCTTGCTTCTTTGTCCCCTTTTCGTGGCATGTTGCGACTGTCAAAACACATTCCTCCCTTATTGCAGAAGGAACAACCGTGTTCTTTCGTCTAGGGGAGACCATAGTAGTTTAAGTTCAGCATTGGCCATGTTCTCGTTCTCGTAGCTTTTGTCAGTATATGTACGATTGTAGCTGCAGTTCTCTTTCTGAGTAGCGTTGCGTTCATGATATCTTCTTGACTCTCGAGACACATTCCTTGAGTCTCAAGCGTTGAGAACATGACTTCGTGTCAAAAATTGATGGTCCTTCCATGGGTGGGGTTTGCAGTCTCATATTTGCAGTCCTGAGTAGGTAGAAGACATGAGTTTGAACATCCATTTGACTTGCGTATATTCGTTCAAGATTTAATAAACTTGGGAACCTTTCGGCAAATCCCGTGTGAAACTCCGACAAACTATCCTCAACCGCACAAACCAGCGGCAACGACGACAACGACAGCCTCAAGCAATCCCTCCATGAGTGTAAGTTGCTGTTCTTTTGTTCCCGAACCTTTGATCAGGAATCGTGCCGCTTCTGAGATTTTCTGGATGAGTATGGGTCGAGGTTGAGATGGATGGAGGCAATACAAGTCTGATGAAGTCGATGCCTGGATGGAATATCCAGATTATTCCAGGCGCACAACGATTGATCTTCGTTTCCCGGGGGCTCGATAAGTCAAATGCTAATATTGTTGTTCGTGTAGGACTCAACCTTCAAGCGTTTCGTCGAGGTTGGACGAGGTAGGACCATTATAAACTCGTGTCTCACTGAATGAACTAAAGGTCAACAGTGGTCCTTCTCAAGTCCGGTCCGTGTGCAGGCAAGATTGCCGTTATCGCTGAGATCATAGATCACAACAGGGTGCGTAGAGTACGATATGCCAGAAACCTCTACATACTCAATTTGCTTCTGTCATTCTAATGAATAGGCCATTATTGACGGCCCGACCACCGACGTGCCGCGCCAATCCTTCCCCTACCGCCACCTCACCCTCACCCCACTTACTCTAACAAAACTTCCTCGCGGCGCAGGGTCTGGTGTCATTCGGAAGCAAGTGGACAAGGAGGGTCTCGTTGCTAAGTGGGAGTCCTCGTCATGGGCCAAGAAGCGTGCTGCCATGGAGAAGAGACGATCACTGAATGACTTCGAACGGTTTAGCGTCATGGTTACAAAGAAGCAGCGGAGAGATGTAGTCAGGAAGAGCCTGTCGAAGGCTGCCAAGGCATAGAGGAAGCTCTCACTGTACGGATACAAAATACTGGACATCTTGGTAGGATGTCGCGTCGCTGCATGAACCACGCTTCTCTTGCATCTCTACTTATGCCTACCATGATATACACATGCTTCATGCCCAGTCATCAGATCTGATATTAATCATCTAGTCGACTTGTCTCTCCTGGTCTTGAATGAGGCCCCTTCTTGCTCTTTCGACCGTTGCTTCTGCCTCTACCTCTTCTAAAACAGCCGTTGCCCAACCATAGAACCCGTCCTTGTCAAAGGCTTCTCTAAGACGGGTTTCTGCTTCTTGCCAGTTCCATTCTACACCAGACCCAGGGACGGGAATTTTCGTCTGTGGGAAAACATCGCCACCATCTTGATCAGGTACAGCAGGTCGATATATTCGGTAAGAGAGGACAGGTAATTTTGTGAGCACCGTATGGCGCATACGTTCCGCAAACTCGTCGATCTGTAGGGAAGAAGTCACCTGAGTTTCAGGGAAGAAACACCATGGGATGCAAAGACGTACGTCACGAGCCCTAAGAGCTTTCATTACTCCCCAAACAGAAGCTGTCGCACCCAGTGTAACAAGAGCTGTAGCTATGCCGAATGCCTTGAAGGTGTATAAAGGAGCGTTAAAGAATTGGTCATCAGTGTCTTTGTTCGAGACGGGCCCTTTCAGGGGTGGCGGATGGGCCAAAATAGGGTTTGTTTGTATGGTAGGATGGGGTCGTATCGGAGGAGAGTGAGAACGCAGAGGCATTACGGACGGTCCACGTCTCCGAGGAGGTGGAGCAGCTTCCTGAAGGTTATGTGCGATGGTACTGCGCTTATAACGTCGCAACATGACAATTGGCGCTACAAGGGCCACAGAGGAAACGGCCAGCTGCAGTACATATGAATGCTACGAATCCATGCAATTGATTTATAACTATGTATCAAAGGCTACTCACCAATGTCACTGGAACCCACTGGGGAACTTTCTGGTTAGTTCCGAGGATACTAATACGTAGACCGGCGGATGCGTCTTCCTTTGCATCGTCGGAAGACGTCGTCATTCGCGTCATTTGCGATGGTAGTGTGTAGTGAAGGCAGGTCGAAGACTGTAAAAGCAAGATCACGTGGTAACATCGGGAATGCAGTTGTGCACTCATTTACATATGATCTATAACGGATCTACTTGTTCCAACGTCTAACTAGGTCCAACTCCTTCGCATTCGACCCGTTCATTTGTCTACGCAATAGGTTCATCACGACAGGCCGCACTCAATCACATGTATGTTTTCGCTGGGGTTCATATCATCTAAGCACTCGTTTTATTCGTCATTTCACAGTATCCGCTATCGTGTCGTCTTTGGCTGGTCTCATCGTCGATACGCCATGTCTGATCCTCGATTTGCGCGGTTAAAGACTGACCCTCGTTTCCGACGACCAAAGAAACACCATTCAAAAGTTGTCGTTGATGAGCGTTTCAAAGGAATTTTTGAAGAAGACAGAACGGGGAAGAAGAAGTCGAAACAAAGCGGCAAAAGACATGAAAAACCGGGTGCGCTAAAAGCTTTATCTCCTTTTTTTGCTCCTCACTTCTCCATTGTGATTACAGGCAAGGTGGATAAATTCGGTCGTCAAATTTCGGATACTCATGATAAAGACAACCTCAGGCGGTTTTATCGGTTAGAAAATGAAAATGAGGAGGCAGATCCTCCGACCTCCTCTTTGTTACCTGACTACGCTCGTGGTGGAGTTCTCATGGAGTCCTCCGAATCAGAGGCGGAAAGCCAGGGGACAGCAAATTCTGATGATGAGAGTGACGCCGGTGGATTTGTCACATTAGGCCGAGACCTCAATGAAGAAGACGAAATCGACCTTGATGAGAGCACCTTTGCCGATCTGGACGCACAAGCGGCTGCATATGCGAGGACAGTCCCGACCGAAGACGACAGTAGAGAAGCTACGGATAAGACCAGAAGGCTGGCCGTTGTTAATCTTGATTGGGACCATGTCCGGGCAGCGCATCTTTACAAAATATTCTCGTCATTACTCTCCCCAGCTGCGCCTACTACCCTTCAACCAATGCAACCCGAGGACAAGAAATCTGTCAAGAATGGGAAGAGCTTAAAGATGGCTGTCGCAAAAGGGAAGGTGTTGAGCGTCCGTGTATATCCAAGTGAGTTCGGAAAGCAACGGATTGCAAGGGAGGAGACGGAGGGCCCGCCTACGGAGCTTTTCAAGCAGAAGAAAATCGAAACTGAAGAGGACGTCAATGAACAGACGATTTACGAAACCGGAGGCGGAGCAGACTACGATGAAGATGCTCTGCGAAATTATCAACTGGAGAGATTACGGTGCGTTACGATCTATCCTCCCTTCAATATTTTGCTCCAGTATTGAACAACATACTGAAGATATTATTACGCAATTGTTGAATGCGACGCCGTCGAAACTGCTCTGCACATCTATAACGAACTCGAAGGTACTGAGCTTGAGCGCTCAGCAAATGTGTTTGATCTCAGCTTTGTACCCGATGAAATGGTGTTCGGGGACGAATGTCGGTGAGTGCAATTTGACCTCACATGCTGAGGTTCCTCAAATTGGGAATATACAGCGACGAGGCGACAGATGATCCTGGAACACGGTATCGAGCAGTAGATTTCGTCACAGATGTAGGCAATTCCACCGTTATTATTTATTTCTTACCTTGCGATCACTCTCCAGGCTCTCCGTCATTCGAAAGTGAAACTTACTTGGGACGATGATGATCCAGAGCGAAATCACATCACCAGACGACCACTAACCAAGAAAGAGATTGAAGAAGCCGATTTTAGGGCATATATCGCGTCATCATCTTCTGAGTCCGATAACGACGCAGATCTTGCTTCGAAGAAAGGGGGCCACAAAAACGCTCAGAGAGACAAGCTTCGCGCGTTGCTTCTTGGCGGTGACGATGACGAACTTCCGGAGGGGTGGGGCCGCGATGACGAGGCAGGAAAACCCGACGATATCGACATGGAGATCACGTTCACCCCTGGTCTGACTGATGTCAAAAAGCCCGAGGATGAGACGACGATGGAGAAGTATCAGAGGAAGATGAAGGAGAAGCGCAAAAAGAGAAAAGAGGAGGTCAAAGTGAAGGCTTCAGCAGCTGCTGGTATTGATGACGAATTCTTCGTGGACGCAAGTGGCAGCGACAGTGAGGTTGAATTGACGAAGTGGGTTTCAAGAACACTGGACACTGATGAGCCAGCACCACTCCAGGAGACAAAGTCCGTTATCAAGGCAGAGAAGAAGCGGAGAAAGAGAATGGGGAAAAAGAAAGCTGACAATGAAGGTGATGAAGTCCAGGACGATTTCGTTGTCGATGTCAAGGATGACCGATTTAATGCAATCCATGAGGATCATCAATTCGCCATTGATCCCAGTCATCCTCAGTCAGTATTTTGTCCTTGCGTTATCACCGTTCGCTGATAATTTCACAGCTTCAAAAAGACTAAAAATATGGTGGCCCTTCTCGATGAACGAACCAAGCACCAAAGGCGAAGAGATCCTGAAGATGAGAACAACGCACGGGTCGTCCGCCGAAAGGTGCATGATACCAGCCTTAAGAATCTCGTGGAGAGCGTCAAGCGGAAAAGTGCAGCAGCTGGTCAGGGCGGATTGGGGAAGCGGCGTAAGCTATAGCCTTTTATTCCACGTTTGTCCTCAGCTTGTCAATGAGTCGGCGCCATGCGGCTGTAGTCATAGCTATAGCTTGAGAGGCGGTCAATAATCTTTCAGAAGACAATTTTGTAAACTCGATTCTAGCCGAACGCTCCCGAGAGTCTAAAAATCAATCTGAAGGTATATAGGTAGAAGATACATGCATACCGGCGCCGCCGTAATAGACTTCTAAGTAAGTTGATACAAAGCTAGCATGATAAGATACAGGGCCTACCACGATTGACTGACAGTGATTATACACGTGTACTCACTATGGATGCAGATCTAAAAGTCCAAGCGCCCCGACCATCTATAGTCACCATCTCCCTCACTGGCAATCGATCCAGTTATCCAAATCCCTCTTCACCACCAAGCTCCACTACATCCCAACCATCTTCCTCCTCCATGATCCGTTCATTCCTCATTCTCCCGATACCAACTCCTGGCGCTGAGCGTCCCGGCCGTATTCGCGCTGCTCGAGCAGGACTCGCGGCAGTAGCTTGCAAGACTTGTGCAAAATCGAGCGTGAACGAGGGAGGGGTTGGAGGAAATAGGAGCGGGGTGGTAGAGTGCGACCGGCTGTAATACGACATATAAGAGAACGTCGATTGTGCGGCAAAAAAAAAAAACTAAGAATTAGAAGCCAGACGCCAAAAAATGACTCCGAAATGGTGGATGTTAAAGGTAAGACACGACACGACGCTCACCGCCCAAGTTCTCCACTACAACATACAGCCCACAAATTACTCAACGCATCGCCTGCTTGGGACAACGGAATCTCGACACCTTGGGTATGAGCGAGATAACACACGTTGTAGAGGAGCATCGCAAGGCCCGTAGTGAACGACTGATTTTGCCCATGCGCAGGACTTTGTTCTGGAGCTTCTGAATCAGCTAATGAGGGGGGTGGTGTACGGGAGGGCGAAGAGGAAGGAGAAGATGGTACAGAGGAAGGATTGGAGGTCAAGTGCAGAGGATGTTTGGCTGTCCATCTACGCATCGGAAGAGAAAATGATGAGTGAAAATTACAGATACAAAGGAAAGAGTGTAGACGCACTTTGCCCAGGATTCACTCCCTCGTCCTGCTCCAATCCAAGGCATACCAACGCCGAACCTTCTACAAGACCACGAAACCTCAAAAGGGAGCTTGATGCCAAGGTAGAAAGTAAGAAGTCCCAGAAAGTGGATGGTATGAGTTATCACAGCGTTGATGTGATCCGGTGGGTATCCTATCGTCTTGTCTGGTGAAATTCTTTGAGCCATAAAAACTTGTGACGTACGTCTAACATCTCCCGGTACTGGAAGAACCAGCCCACCAATTGTCCACTCCCCCCTTGCGCCTGGTCGGCCGCCTACAGCAGGTCGTCCTCCGACTTCGACGACGTGAAAAACCTCCACTAGCTCCTGAACAAGCCCTGAGCGTGCTCTGGCAATAGTTTGGCTTAACATAGTAAGCTCCTGGGACTCCTTGCTCAGTGTTTGCGAATGGGGTGGAAGAAGGCGTGCAGCGCTAAGCGTCTGCCTGCGCTGGGCAATGTTCTCTCGGAGAGTACGGAGGCGGTCGCGCTCTAGATACTTTAGGATAGCACACCTGATAAGCGGAAGATACTCACTGCTCTCACAGTCTCTTCTCACTTTGGCAAGGCTATCTGCCAGCTGATCGAGGCTGCGGTCCGCTCTTGCGATTTCTGCCCGAAGGATGCGAACAAATTCGATAGGCTTGAGTGCACGAGATGCACGAGCGACATGCTCATCTCTGTCAGAGGAAAAATGGTGAGTTTGAAGGCGAAAGTCGCGTAGACTGCGTTTCGGGTAAAGTCACGGTCAGGTGGAGTCGTGTAAGTGAAAGATGATTTGCGTACTGGTGTCTGAGACAGTTGTCGCAATAGAACTGACGTTGTCTTAGTTCACAGTTCTTACACTCCATCGCATCTTCGCAAGAGTAAGGAGATGACATGGTCAGTTCGACGGAGGACTGCTACTCGCGTATTATTATGTAATCAGGCTGACAATTCGTGAGCGAAAAAGCGAATTAAATCCTTGTTATCTCGGCGAGATTACCTGGCTGCCGATCTGCTCAGCTGGAACGGGCCAGGGACGACGGGACGCACCCTCACAGTTTCTGCGGTGTGTCTGCTCAGGCCTTACTCTCCGACTCCCCCTCTACGTTACTGTCATCTTACATGCTACCCAGCCATTAACACTCAGCTACCCTCGTGATCGCGATATGTCACCAGCCCAGTTGAAGAGCTTTGTCAAATGCTTCGTAACAAATCCCCCACCACGCTCTCCCCTTTCTCACTCGGCTACAAATTCTTTGCTCGTGCCTTCAACAGCGAGAGGAGCTTGGGCTCTACAGCCTTATATAGGGAGTCGTGCATTGTCAGGGATCTGCCCCTGTATAGCAGACCTTGTCGATAATGGAAACGAATACGTCACCATCTCTGGCACACGCATGGAGGGGACGAATAGCCTTGCGTGGCACATCGTGCGAACCGCAGCCCGCAAGCGCGAGAGAATGGAGAAATGGTGTAACAAAGAAGGCCCAGAATTTCGCTAGAAAGCAGGAGCAGGAGCTAACAAAGAAGGTCTTGGAAAGACGAAGGATGCCCTAACTGCTTCACTGTTGCTGCTTCGAACGCCGCAGGGCCATCTGGTTCCCAGCTGTGGACGATTTCCGGCAGTTCAGTCCACAGCGCCGCCTGTATTTGCGTTAGCTGACCAACTCTAAGGAGAGAAATTGCCTTGAGGGAGAGGTGTAACCGATATTAGTACGCGATCCCTATCTCATCACGTTTCTTCGTTCCTTGCACTGACCACATACCTCCAACCGGCGTTCCGTTTTTTCCGATTATCTCATATCATTACCAATGCCCACGCAGCGAGCCACACTTATACCAGGCTTTTAGAAGTGCCCATTTACCCCTTGCTACCATGGCTTGCCTAGCATTCGTGTTTTATCATGCAACCAGACTACTGTGACTAAAGTGCAAAGCGTTCATGACAATTCAGAAAGGCACCAGGGATACTAAACGGTTTACACACGCTTGTTAATCTAAGTTTCGTCGAGCTCATTTTTCTCTAACATTGTGCTGGTATGTATATTCTTTCAGGTAATTATTATTTAGCGTCACCTGTGTACGCGTAGTACGCACTCACTCGATGGTCTATTCTTTCGGTATCTAGGTCGTTGTGTTGTGCTTGAGTCGCGCTTCGATTCTGAGACGATTGACATGCACGTAACTTAATGGCCTCCGAGTCTCACAGCGATAGAAACAAAATACAGCGCACGAACGGCATTTCGAAAACGCGATGCTGTCATGTTCGGCTCATATTACTTCGAAGGAAGACAGTCGTGTCCTCTAACTGTTGGATTACTATTGTCCCAGTGGTCTATCTCATTAAACCTGGACTCAGGACTTGGCTAGGCCTCTTCCAACCATCTCTCTCGTGCAGATGGTTACACTAGTAGTCCAGGACCACACCTTGTCGGAATAATTCGGGCGTTGTTGAAGTTCTTCGCATTTCGCATGTGATATTTTTCTACATTCTACGATGAGATAAGGATTATTTACGCATATATAGTTGTACCTGCGAGTCGAGAACCTTTGCGCGTTTGCAAAAGGCTCCCTGCCTATAACATTTCGTCGTTCGTTGTTAGCGCAGCCGCGAAATTCCAACACACCTCATCGATGACGCGTGACGCGGCGAGATGTAAACGGATCATTGATGAGGTAACGCGACGTGACACTGACAAAGGTGAAAATCATGTGACACCAAAGTAACTCAAAGGATCTTTGGTGCATTATAAAATGGATGTCTCAACATCGACGGCGTCTTCGTCCAAACTGACGATGTCGATGTCGATGATGCTGCCCAACGAGCTGTGGCTCCCTATCTTTGAGTATCTACCTCCGCAGTCGATTCGCTGCGTAGTATTGATCTCCAAGAAATTCCATGCAATTGCGATTCGTCTTCTTTACAAGCACCTGATCCTGACGTCCCCGATTTCGTTGGTAGCAGCACATCCTTTGTTATCTTCCATCGAGCCCTGCCCACATGCGCTTCTTTTAGGCATCTCCCCGCTCGTATTCATTGGAGGTCGCCCCGTGGAGCAGCTACTAGAATTCGTGGGCGTCGTCTCCTTTGCAAATGCTTTCAACTGGAGTAGCAATTCAAACAATCGACAACCATCCAGGTCTCATTTCGCTCCCCTCAAAGATACCTACCAACCCCGCTTCCTTGCCGACAGTACCCTCTACTCCACCCTCCTCTCTCATGTTGCCTCGTTTACATCTCTCAGAGAGCTCGTCTTCCGCGGTATGCTCCTCCCTGCCAACTTCCATTCCCTCATACATGCGTTTCCTCTTTTGCGTGTGCTGGCAATCGAACACTGTACACTTCCCATCAAAGCTGCTCGTCTGGACCTCATCCACACATCCCTCCCAATCGAATCTCTCAGCCTCATTGACATTCGCTCCCCGGGTCCGCCTCGAATCGAAGACACCGATGCTTTGCGCAAACTTGCCACAGCCCATACTCTCCGCTCCCTAACATATGATCATACTATCTGGGTACACTACATCTTCACAGATTCCACCCCATGCCCTCCGCTCACGGCTCTTGACGTCAAGTTTCCCCTCCAAAAAGATCGACCTAGAGTTCCAAATGGCTTCCTAGCTCTCCTCGAAGCTCTCCCCTCCCTCCGCACTCTCATCTTGCGAAACGATGTCCCCGCCCTTCCACTATCGTTAACTGCCTTTCCAGCCCTCCGCGCATTTTCTGGCCCCTTCAATGCTATATCTTCTATCTGCTCTCGGTATAACATTCTCAAGCTCGATATCCGTGACGAGGCTGTACTTCCCCGCTTGTACAGGGCATTTGAAGAAGTGCACACACATTTGTCTGGGCTGCAAGAGCTTGCCTTATTCGTGGGGGACTGGGATGATGAGGTCATGCTGGCTATCGTGGCGCATTTTCCCAGTTTAAGGAAGTTACAGGTGAGATATGCAAGGGGCGGACCAAGCGAAGTGCGTTGCATGTCCCTAATTCCTGCTCGTCGCGGCTGACCCTTACTTCCAGGACACCATTCTCGGCATGGGCTCACGTACGCTACATGCTCTTCCACACCTCACATCCGTACACATCTTTCGCATCCCTCTACCCTCACGCCCTGAAAGTGTCTTTGAGGTGAACAACCGTGACGACGACACCGCATACGGTGCCCCTGGTATCAATGATACTTATTTCGGGTGCATACATGAAGTCGATTCTGAAGAGGTTTCAGGCGCGTTAAAGGGGTCAGGTCTCAACTCGCGGCAGCTGAGCCAGGGCAATGATACGATTGCCTACGCCGAGCCGCTTGCGCAGGGGACGTCTACGTCTATATCTACGATGATTGAGGATGATCATGTGCCAAGCATGTTCAATTTAGTTTACCCTCCTCCCGACCCTTTCAGCACACCTCCAAATGCTTTCAGTACAGATCCCGCTCCCGACATACCCCACGACGCCGACACGCACCTTGTTGAGTGTTACCATGAGGTTGCCCACGGTGCATCGTGCCACCAGTGCACAACCCCCATGCGGCGAAGATGCTTCGAACGCGTAACAGCCGCTATCAGTGCCGCCAGATCAAATTTCAAGTACAAGCGCAGGGCTGTGCCCGAGCTCGAGGAGAACCTATCTTTGACGACGGAGCTGTTTGATGAATATACCCGCGAACTTGTCGTACGTTTTCTTACTCCTTATTTGTCATGCTTTGGGTGTTGATACGCGCAGATCGCATGGAATCGGGCTTGTCCTGCGCTTCGCGCTGTTCAGCTGCACCCGGGGTGGGTGTGGCGGCGTGCGGATCCTACTGATTATTGGGCGGCGAGGCCGAGTGGGTTGGGTATTTGGGGCGATGTGTTTGGGTAAATGATTAGTTGGGAGAGGGAAGAACGGGCGGATGGAAGAGGGGGGAGGAATGGAGAACAAGGTGAAGCTAAGAGCGAACGCGGCGTACGACTCCCGTGAAATCGAACTTAACCCAAGTCTACTAGTGCGACTTGGCATTTATTTTCAGTTATTTTTTTCCCCTGTGCTCGAGTCGCTGGTCGATTCTCGCTGTTATCTCACAGAATATAATTTACAGCAGTTTGCAAATGTAATGACAATCGTAAAATTCTCGCGCCCGTGTGACCAAAAAGGAAATTGATAGAATAACACCTCGACGTGCCAGAGGACTTCCAGCGACGCATACGCATCATTCAGGTCTTGTTAGTGCTCTTCTTACGTGTTGTACATGCATATATTCCATGGCGGGAAGAAAGAAAAGAATCTCACGATCAAAATCCCTGCCAGACTACTGAGAACTGAAGTTGCTGCCAACTCAGACAAACTACCGCAATTTATATAGGACTTTTGTAAATCGGTTAGGTTAAATATGTGGTTTTGTTAGCCAAAGCGTTGAGAAAATGGGTTTTGATGATGTCAGGATGGATGTTGTGGAGGACATGTGCTAAATATATATAATAATTGAAGACTTTTAGA
>KV448263.1:47281-57966 GCA_001658105.1 Rhizopogon vinicolor AM-OR11-026 | reverse complement strand
CGAAATCTGACTGTGAGTTGTTTTCTGCTCACTTGCAGCGTGGACCCCAGCGAGTTGTCTCTAGATAGGTGTGAGCTATGGATACAAAATACATGCTTGCGGTGACTCCGAGTGAGAAGAATCGTATGTCCAAGCCCATGAGGCTCTTCATGTTCAAGTTTAACTTCAACGAGAACAGAAAAAGTAAGTACGCATATCCAAGCTAATGTTACATTGCTTTAGAGATACTCCTCTATTCAAGGCTCTTAGTCGACTCAGCAATGAACTAAATGTTGCGCCATCAACTGCAGTACTAATGCATAAAGAGAAGCATGACTTACTGTCGCGATATGCTGCTCAGAGGTTGGGCTGCCAGGCATAGTACGCGTGACACATCCCTTGCTATCAATATTTCGACAAAAAAACAGTAAGTTCCCAGACGCAAAGGACATTTTTTATACTCACGTAACATTCTTGGTCTGCCACACTGATAGAGCAGCAATCATCGAGGTGTTTGCAAGGTTCGCCTAATTCAGAACAGGCACTGACAAACATAGCTGCTGTCAAAGTAACAACGATGGTGAAGAAGGAGAAACACATTATTTGTACTGAATTTGCAAAGGGGAGTCTGGAGTTGTGACAAGTCTGGGGTAATGACATGTGCTTTTATATTTTGCCACCACTCTTGTGTTTGAGAAGGGTGTTTACAGTGGGAATATGATGTGCGACGTATCGTGAACACAACGGACAACTACAGTTCAAACGACATCACACCGCTAATAGTGATAGATTCACTAATTCATATGCCAGAGGCACATAATACTTGTGGGGCCCCGGGGTAACGATTGAACCGCTAGGCATAATAGTGAGTGGCTGCTACTGGCGACTAGCTCGCGACAGTGAGTCATACAATCGTGTTTCTGCCTTTACATGCCATCACGCTATTATTCCTGAGCTTCACCAATCAACGGGAAGAATGGTTTCACCTGGCGGATAACAGAACTGCCAAGGAACAATATAGGCAGAGCCTACTTCCAATCATTTCGTGATTATCTATTAGGCATTTAGTAACTCAACGTGCCTTTCTCCATCATGCGACCTTGGTCTTCGCCGGCGTTTGGCGTCTCATAACAGTTTTCCTTGGATATGTTATCATATCAACCAGATGACAGTTCCTACTTTCCGGACGGCAAGAAAACGATCAACGGATCTTGGGATAAGATTGTTCGGCGATGGGACCTGCAGGCGGGTAAGGAGATTGAGAAGGCACGGAAAGTTTACGAGTATGGAGTAAGAGCGGTAGCGGTATCAGGGGATAATCGATAGGTCGTCACTACTGGTCGAAATCGCCTTCATGGGGGGCTTATGTCCTGGGAGGTTGAGACGAGGATCGTGAAAACATTTCATGGCCACTCACGAGTGGGTGGCTCAGGAAGCGCAACCTCCCAATTTGCAAAGCTCGACGATTGGCTTGGGAAATTTGAGGAAATAGGACTGGAGAGTTGAATCGTCTGCAGGCAACTGAGGCATTTGAATGTCTTAACATGCTCTTCGGGTGTTCTGTAGAGTTTGAGAGCGTACCTGAAGTATGAGCTGTCATGTCCCAGTCAGTGCTGGGAAGGTTAATATTTCTGATTCCCAGTCACTGTCAGCGAAGAGGCATTGATATCGCTAACAAAAAAGACTCGCTTAGGTCAGTGATATTGTTCGCAACCTCCACATCCACATCATTGCGTTGCAGCAAGGTGTTGACCGCCTGAAGAGTTTGGAACATAATAAACAAGCTGAGTTTGGCCTTGGATAGCTATGTATCAACAAAGCTTCAAGCACGACTCTGACTCTAACCGTCTCATGTGTGTCAGACACATGACTCTCTGGAAGGTCAGGGGACCCTACCTTGTGGTATCTAGAGAACTCCAAAGCGGCGATCCCTGGACCCTTCAGTCAATCTGTAAGTGCCTGCTCGACACCTGCATTTGCTATTATTTATGGAACCTTGAAGATGCCGTATCTCGTCGCATGTTGTCACTCGCATGGAATCATGATCTATATCATTCCCTTCGGGTGGCACCATCCGACGAGCTGCTAAATTTTGAAGTAGTTGTTGATTTGAAACGGCTTATACTCCTCTTTCAGAGTGGGAAGCGCAGCCTCCCAAAGCTCCGGCTTGGGAAATTTGAAGAATAGGATTGGCGGGTAGAATCATGTGCAGACATCTGGATTCTGGGGCATTGGTATGAGGAAAGACGCCCTGCAGGTGTTCTGTGGAGTCCGAAAGACCTTCAATATGAGAGTTTGACCTAGTTTAATGACGCCCATGACACGGTCACGCATACCATAGATAATCGTTTCCTTGAGCTCAGTTGAGCTCGTTGCTTGTGTCGATGTAAGTTACTTGCAGTGTGGAACGTTCTGCCAGTGAATGTTGAACGTTGCGTTATGTAAGTTGAACGTAACTTACAAAGCGTTGACAAAACGTGCAACTTGAAAGCACGGATACCTACAAAGCCTTTTTGTACTTAGGTCGCCATTCATTTTCCCTTTCAATGCCATTCAGAAAGACATTTGAAGTTTGTATAAGCTGCCTGTCAAAAGATGGTTAATCGTGAACTGTCTGGATGCCCCAAGTCATCATCTGGCTCAGCCGTACGGTAGGGCCGTATCGAGGCAGCGTTTAAAAGTGACCCGGTGGGACAGGAAATGAATGATAGAACGTTCGAACATGGAATCTTTGGCCATGGCGATGATGCGCTGTGAATGATAATAACATAACTGCGCGCTTGTAGAAGTGGTTATAAGGGCAAGCGCCACGCCCGAACTTACTCGGGTCAAACCTTCGCTCTCTTCTTCCTTGTGAAGTAGTTTACTCCGGTAACATCGAAATCTCATTTGAACTTCTAGCATGGATGAGCTAACGATGAGATTTAGCAGACAAAGTGCTTTCGAGCGAGCTGGTCATTTTCAAGATCCTACCAACGCCAGGCATATAACACCTCACCGCCGCTCCTCCGTACGCACCCAAATAATGCCCTGCTTGCACTCGGCTACTGCTAACTTGGCTTGTTAGTTTCGCTACCGGAGACACAGGTCATGGCTTCCACATTAACACAACCTGCGCTGACTCTGACACCAGTAATGATCTTGCGGGGTCACACAGAGGGTATAACAAACATGTCCTACTTCCAGGACGGCAAACGATTTGTTAGTGCATCATCGTGGGACAGGACCATTCGGCGATGGGATATGCAGTCGGGCGAGGAGATTAAGGAGGAGCAGGAAGTGGGTATGGACGACGACGGCGGGCAAGCGGCAGTGGTATCAAGAGATGGTCGATGGATCATCACTTCCAGTGAAGATGACAACAACGATGACGACGACAACGACGGTGGATGCGACAATCTCAAAGCTTATGAAGTTGAGACGGGTATTGTGAGACGATTTGAAGACTACGGATCAGAGTCCCGTATCGATATATCCCCAGATAACATGCTGGTGGCTGGCGCCAGGTCGGAGAGTGAAATAGTGCAGATATGGAGCTTGAATACGGGCAAACTCGTGGCTGGTCCATTCAGAGGCCCTGATGAAGTTGGCGTAGTTCGATTCTCGCAAGACTCGAAGAAGCTCGCAATGAAGTCATCTATGGGGAGGTACCTTGAGGTGTGGGACATCCTGACACATAAATTGGATGCAAGGGTAGGGAAATCTGGGTATTGTGAATATCAAAATGGGCCAAATTTCTTTACATTTACGCCGGTGTTCTGGACAGACAAAGAAACCATTGTCACCGCATTCGGCTTCATCGATGATGATTACCTCAAAATGATCTACGAGTTCACGCCATCGACGCTAGAGACTGTCGGTGCTCCCTTCGAAGGGCACACGAAGTGCATCGTTGGTCTGGCGCTTTCATTTGATGGTGCTCTCCTCGCCAGCTCTTCTGAAGACCACACCATCAAGCTCTGGGCTTTCGAGTCCCGCCAGCTCCTCGCTTCATTCCACGTTATGGGTCTTTCCATCCTTACCTTCTCCCCCGACTCGCGACAACTTGCCTACGCGAGCTTGGAAAACATCTATATATGCAATACTCCACCTGACATCCTAGCCAGCATCGAGCCTGCAACTAAAGGACAACCCACCCTCCCCAAGGTGCACATTCAGCCACGTTTACCCATCTCTTTCATCTAATACCTTTTCTCAAAGACCGATGCAACCATCGAGCGCTTTCTTGATCTGTCACACCCATCTTTATTACCTCTATTGCTGATTGACATCCATTATCGCAGACTGACGCAACACCAATCATAGAGCTCACGTCCTGGACTAGAAACGAAGGAAGAAGAACTTCGTATGCACATGTTTGACGTACGTAGACATAGTGCTATGTAGCTAAGTATCCTCATTCCCTTTAAAACGATGTTATAGAAATGCTCGACATCTCAGTTCTCATCCCCGATAACTGAGCAGTGTATATCATATACCATCCCGTCATGCTGGCCAGCAAGTACCTAGTTGTTTTATCTTCCGTTTGGTTCGTGACCAGGTATCAATGTTTCGATGTTTCCACATTACCACCCGGGACACCAAGGATAATGTTAAGCACCAGATTTAGGGTGATCTAATTTTGACTTTTCGATCTGACTTTTGAGAATTACATCTTAGTTGATAGCCCATGATAGGCAACATTCACAACGAGAAAGATGAGAGGCATGTGCACTGCAGAGACAAAATTACGTTTAAAAATGTCTAATATTCCGGTAATAGTAGTCCAAGAACGTCGATACAACGATACTGCTGACGAGCGCGTCGGTGTCTACATGCAACCAAACGATTGCAGGTAGAATATAAAATTACGGTGATGAGGGAGTGTTCAAGGCACGTCGGACAACATATGAGTGATATATACGATATGTGGAGCTCGCGCATCAGATATGTTACCGCCCCCTATGACTGCGATAGAATTCTGCCGATTGACTCGTTCAAAAAGTCTTTTCAGGATGTAAGATCGGCCTTAGGGAACTTGGCCATGATCGCCTCACGAGCGGTCCTGCAAACACTTGGCAAAGAACGGTAAAACTAACCGTATGCGACATTCTTTTCGTGACTGTCATCAAGTCTTGCGTACTCGGATAGTTCCGTAGCGCATTGAAGAAGTCATCGTCGGTAGGATTGGGGTTGAAGCTCGGACCAGCGAATGCGTTCATGGACGTTGTCATAGAGAACACAAACAGTGGTCGTGTATCTCTACCAATCGCAGGTAGTATTCCAAAACCGCCTGTCTGAGAGCTCCCGTCATCATAGGCATGTTAATGATCATCGTTCCACGGGAATCTTAAGGCATCATCCCACTGTATACACTGCCAGAGTGCTGGTACCCCAGAAGTGGAATCATGGACATCTGTCCTCTATAATCCGAACCGTGAACCGAACCTGGTCCGCCGCTAAATAGAATCTGAGGAAGGACGAACCATGGCTGATGTGTGAGCCTGGACTGTGGTAATTGGAGATCGAGTTCCTGGTAATGTTAGTATCCCGATAGCAATTGCCCGTGTGCGATGTATGGAAGCCAGATAAAGTACTTTCGAGCGAGTTACTCATTTTCAAGATCCCATCAATGCCAGGCATACTCCCGAAGAGGAGACTTTACTGCCGTTCCTCTGCACGCACCGAAATAACACCCTTAACCTGGCTCGTTAGTGTCGCTGCTGGAGACACGGGTCATGGCTTCCAGATCAACACAGCTCGCAGCAACCATGATTCTGACACCCTGACAAGTCTAAACAGGTATTGTAAGTCGTATTGCAAGGAACACGGGGGGCCTGACCATGAATGAGCTTTCGCACTGTAGCGTAAGCATTTCGAGGACAACGGACATTCACTCTAGATTTGGCAGACAAGGTCAACAGGGAACCGTTCACACTCGCAGGATATAAATCATTCTGCTATACTCATATATTGTGCACTCATTGGCCTCTAGACCTGACCTCCGACGGGACGAGAAATTCCCTCTACATTAAAAAAGGGAGTGCAGTTCACAAGCGTCGACTATGGGAAGGTCACAACTAGTACTTGCCTTTCCAAGTCCAAACTCAGATGGCAAGCCTCCGCAAGCGTGCGATCAGACGCGTCTAGCTAGAGTACTCTTGCACAGTGAGCAAAATTCCTGCGGAGGAGCCAGTCGCGGGGGAACAAGCAGTTCTGCTCACGCCGCCTGTTGCCGTGCGCGAGGATACGTCGACTGGGGCGATGGATCAGAAGAGCACATCCGAGGAAGAAGTCATGTATTGAGTGCCTCAAAAGCCGACGCGCAGCACTCATGTACTCGTCTTCTTCGAGGGGCGTCGCTCGTTTCCCTCCACGTCCATCTGCAAACGAGAAGGCAACGCTAGAGGAAGTGGAATTGGCGCTGTAGAAACGGAAACCAGGGACACGCTGGACGACGGGTAATTTGGGTATAAGGAGGGTTAAGACATGGCGCTTGACAAAGTTTTTTGGGACGAGAGGCGAAGAGCGTGCGTGACATTGCGTACCACCATCCAACGTTATGGGTTGGATGTAATCGCTAGCAGCAGAATATTCAGATGAAGCGCTCGGAAGGAAAATGATAAGAGGTTGAATGTTTGAAATGGAACCTTTTAAACACGTGGATGTCCGAGAAAAGCAATTTCGACGCATAGATGGTCGAGGCAGTGCAGAATCGCCATGCAGAAGGGGAGTGTTAGGACAACAGCGCCTAGACTCACCCAGGTCCATTTGTCACTCTTCTTCCTCGCTAGCCAACTGGTAACATCAAATTATTGCTTGAACTCGCAGCACGGTTGAACTAACGATCACAATCAGCTTCAGTGGGTGAAGAACTCTGGAATGAATTGGTCACCTTTAACATCCCTATCAACGACAGGCATACAAAACGGGAGGAGTCCTTGCAGCCACCGCTTCCATCGTAGCTTGGCTAGCAAGTTTTACTTGCGAAGACGTAATCTCATGGCTTTCACATCGACACGACCTGCTCCTGCAGCAAAGGAGATAATTCTGACACCGGTGATCACCTTGGAGGATGTGGGAGATAATGTATCAATTTCCTACTTGCCGGACGGCAAGCAAATGATCAGCGCATCTTGGGATAAGGCTGTGCGGCGATGGGACCTGCAGGCGGGTAAGGAGATTGAGAAGTCGCGGAAAGATTGCGAGTATCGAGTGGGAGCGGTAGCGGTATCAGGGAATGGTCGGAGGGTGGTCACTGCTGGCGGAAATTGGCTTCACGGGGAGCTCACAGCCTGGGATGTTGAGACGGGGATCGTGAAAACATTTCAAGGCCACTCAGAAGAGATCATTTGTATCGATATCTCCGCGGACAGCATGCTGCTTGCGAGTGGATCATATGATATGACAACGCGGATATGGAGTTTGGACACTGGCAAATTGGTGGCTGGTCCGTTCGAGAGTGCTGAGTGGGCAGCCGCAATTCGGTTCTCGCCTGACTCAAAGAAGCTCGCGGTGAATTCATGGCACGCGGACTGGCTTGAGGTTTGGGATATTCAAACACAGAAATTGGATCAAAGAGTGGAAGGGGAAAACGAGGGGAATAATAGGCATGACCTGATGTCAACATCTCCGGCGGTCTTCTGGACAAACAAAGGAACCAGAATTCTAGCCGCATTCAACTTCAGTGGTTCACACGCCGAGACATTGTACGAGTTCGACGCGTCGACACTGGAGACTGTCGGAGCTCCCTTCAAGGGCCACACCGATATCATCACTGGTCTAGCACTTTCACCCGATGGTGCTCTCGTCGCTAGTGCTTCATTCAACTCCACCATTAAGCTCTGGGCCTTCGAATCCCGCCAGTTGCTTGCCTCATTCCACGTTATCGACGCCAACAATGTTGTCTTTTCACCAGACACACGACAACTAGCTTATACGACTCACTCCAAGGTCTACATGTGCAACATCCCACCCATAATTCTAGCCAGCATCGGGCTTGCGACAAAAGGACATCCCAAAGTACGCCTTTACCTGCCTCTACCCATATTCTATCCAATAACTTTCTCTAGAAGACCGGTGCAACCCTCGAGGATTTACTGGATGTATGCATCACGTCCTTTTCATCTCTATGCTGATTGACATTGACATACATCATTGCAGTCTGACGCGAGCCGTCGTCCCCGTCCCCGTTCTCGCGATCCCGCAACACCACCCTTCATATCTTGCGCTCCCAACCTGCCAATACATCTGCCTGCAAGAGATCCACAACATTATGTTTTCCTTCGCCGCTTCCGCAATTTCCTTCGCTTATCTTCTGGTACGCATTTTTTCCTTCCTGTTCCAGACAAGGAGCCTCGTGATCCACTAGATGTATGTCTCTTGTCTTCTTCCTTTATCACTTGATTCGATGATTACCCCACAGATCCCTGCTACATCACGTCTACATCTCATCCACTCTCCTTCGGGGGCTACAACCCAAGGACGTTCTCGCATGGGTCCTCGCGATAACGTGAGTATCGACTGACGAAATCATATATTCGACTCACATCTTGTTACTCTCAGCGCACACCAGCACCGCCTGCCGTATCATCTGCCCTAGCTCCTATCGCGTTTATAACCCGCCTCGCAAACTGGTGGCCCGTTCATGCTGGTCATGCGGCACCGCCTATCGTCGATGTTCCTCTTGCACAAGGCAAACAGGTTTGCTCCGCTAATTTGGCTCGCTATCATGAACGTCTCATGATTCCTTTTACAGCGCAACGCTACAGCGGGTGCTCCTAAACAACAGGACGAAGACGTGGTACCGGATGAATACTTTGATGATGATCCTCCTTCACAAAACCCAAATTCACAACAGTCAACCGCTGCAGTGCTGGCCAACCGTGGAGAACATGGCAGTGGTCGATTTTGTCTCTGCTTCTAGTCATTTTGCGGACATCCTCGGTTAATATTCTCGCTCTCATTGTGCCATCGATCAAGTGTAGCTTTGTTGATATCTGTTACATGCATCCCTTTGAACTCGTACTCCAACGGCGCCCATGCCAACTATGAAACATCGTATACGCATGCGGCCCATGTGTCAACTTGTCTATTTTCAATTGACGTACTTGGATAGCTGATAAACCTTTCCTCTGGCACTAAACGTCAGTATAATTGTCGTGAATGCGACAGAAGGTCCTGAAGCTATGATGACTGGTGAGATAAAGTGCTCTCAATAAGAGCTTACCGCCCCCTGGTGCGTATTTTTTGGCAATTATGTTCTAATCACCCTGATTCCAGCTTGCCTTGAAGGGCTTTCTCATACTCGATCTAATATGACGTCTTGCGTGTACCATGGCACAAGCATATTCATCGTTATACATTGACTACCATCTGAATCGTTCTCAACAAGATTATTGTGGTACAAACTATTCACACGGCGACCAACATCCGAGTCTTGTTGCAACGCGAGGATGCGAATTTCGACATCGGTAGATCACTCGGTGTTGAAGTAGTACCATGATTCAATTGCGGGATATTGTTCGCGCCGCCTGTCAGACGGGCAAGTGAAAGTGAGTCTTTCCCTGGCGATATCAACGTCACTTTGGTGACAGTTACTGGCAATGCAAAAATATTTGGGAAAGCTGAACTTGTCCATTCCCCAGCTTACTCGGCAGAAGGTAGTGTTAACTTTCTCATGCCAGAACTTTGGACAATTGCGCAATTTCTATCGAGTGTCTGGCAAATTTTGTTCAATTGTCCACAACCTGAAGTTCTGTGGCCAGCCTGTGATCTGAGTGAACCTGAGCCTTAGTACAAAGCCGAGCCTGACCTTTGTCCATAGTTTAGATTTCTTAGATTTTCATGTGAAATCAGAAGCACGAATGTTCCCCAAGTGACGGCAAATTCCCTAAATGAAGTTATTGCTGCTATGTTGACTGGATGGATTGCTCTCAAGACAAGTATACGGTTGCTATCAAGACTTGGAACGATCAGATGTACCATTTCTACCTGCAAGATCGCGCCGTTTCTTTGAGAAGAGGCCTATGAAGAAGTGAGTGCTGCCAATCATGGTACTTTGACCGGGACTAGTGTTAGTCACAGAACATTCCCTTGATGTCAAAAGGGGTTTGCAAGAGACTCGTGAAAGCGAGCGTATCACTTGCCGAAGAGAAAAGGCTTGAAGGTGGCTTCGCCGCACTGGAAAGTACGGGTACATGTTACATTATGCAGTTATCGACCATCTCGACCCACAACATGCGTGAACGAGGACTGATTTCGAGGCGACAAAGTCGAAAACATTTTTTAGACGTAGAGAACGCTCAAAAATAATACGAGGCACCCTCTGAACGACACGAATAGGGAAATTTTACGACCACCACATTCTTTGGCGTATTCTTCGTCACACCGTGGCAGCAATATGGGTTGGCAATCATAGGATGATCGACACTTACTGTCACCGCCGTAGAGCATTAATGGGGGTTGTCTTTGCTCCTAATAACTTGGAAATAGCAGATTTCTCGCCGCCTCGGTCAATCAGCGAGGACCTGCTCGATGCTGGCGTTTGTCATTACTTACCGATTCTTGATAACTCAGGTCTGTACCTCCACACAGGACTCGCGCCCCTGAAAACGGAACACGTCAGATGGGATTCAAATAGCGATTCTGTAGGACACCGCAGTGTCCTCAGCAGCGCCGCGTCATCATTGCACTTAGAATCATCACACGTGTTGGCATTAAACTAG
>KV448263.1:0-46666 GCA_001658105.1 Rhizopogon vinicolor AM-OR11-026 | reverse complement strand
CTGACGATCAGATATAGCAAACAAAGTGATTTCGAGCGAGCTGGTCATTTTCAAGATCCTATCAACGCCAGGCATACACCACACGAGGAGACCTCACTGCGGTTCCTCCACACGCACCAGCAACACCCTTAACCTGGCTCGTTAGTTTCGCTACCCGAGATACGGGTCATGGCTTCCACATCAACACAGCCCGCAGAAATCATGATTGGAACTCCCTATCAAGCCTCAACAGATGCTGTAGATCGTATTGTAAGGATCACGGAAGCCTGACACCGGATGGGCGATCGGCGTAAACAGATATCACTCTTCAAGCTCACAGGATATAGACCATCCTGCCACACTCATCTATTGTGCACTTCTTGGCCTCTAGATCTGACCTGGTGGACGAGAAGTTCCTTCCACATCAAACATGGAAGTGGGGTTCACTTACGTCGACTATGGGAAGGTCGCAGACTCGCAACCCAGTGCTTGCCCTTCCAAGTCCAAACTCAGATGGCAAACCTCCGCAAGCACGCGATCAGGCGCGTCTAACCAGAGTACTCTTACACAGTGAGGAAACTTCAGCCACCCGCGGAGGAGTCAGTCGTATGAGAACAAACAGTTCTGCTCACGTCGCCTGTTGCAGTGCGCGAGGACACGCCTACTTGGGCGATGGGTCAGAATGGCACATCCGAAGAAGAAGTCATGTATTGTGTGCCTCAAAAGGCGATGCACAGCACTCATGTACTCATCTTCTTTGAGGGGCGTCGCTCTTCGCCCTCCACATCCGATGTTTTTAGAGGTAGTGAGAAATTTGGACAAAAGTGGTGGTGAATAAGTGATGCGCATCATAGAGGAAGTGGATGAGGTGTTGTAGAAACGGCAACCAGGGGGCACGCTGGACGACGGGCAATTTGGGTACAACGAGGGTCCAGACATGGGTCTTGACAAAGATGTAGGAGAAGAACGTGCGTGACTGATATAATCGCTAGCATCAGATTATCGAGGTAAAGCGCTCGGAAGGCAAATGATAGAGATTGAATGTTTGAAATGAAAGCTTTTATGTAAACACATGGATTTCCGGGGAAAACAATTTCGAAGCATAGATAGACGAGGCAGTGCAGACATTGCAGAGCTGCCATCCAGTGTGAGGAGATATAAGGGCGACAACCACGCCAAGACTCACCCAAGTTCCATTCCTCGCTCTAGCCAACTGGTAATATCAAAATATTGCTTGACCTTCCAGCACGATTGAACTGAAAAACTCTCGAAGGAGAATTGGTCACTTTCAACATCCCTATCAACATCAGGCATATAAAACACGAGGAGTCATTACTATCACCCATTCCATCGCAACTTGGCTAGCTAGTTTCACTTGTGAAGACATAAGCAATAGATTCCACATCGACACGACCTGCTCCTGCAGAAAAGGAGATGATCCTGACACCGGTGATCACATAGAAGGGTCATGAGGGCTGTATTCGATCGGTTTCCTACCTTCCGGACGGCAAGCAAATGATCAGCGGATCTGATGATAAGACTGCTCGGCGATGGGACCTGAAGGCGGGTAAGGAGATTGAGAAGGCGCGGAAAGTTTGCGAGTATGAAGTAAGAGCGGTAGCGGTATCAGGGGATAGTCGATGGGTTGTCACTGCTGATGGAAAACAACATTATGGCCCGGGGGAGCTCAAAGCCTGGGAGGTTGATACAGAGATCGTGAAAACATTCCATGGCCACTCAAAAGACTCGGACATCATTTGCATGGATATCTCCGCGGACAGCATGCTGCTTGCGAGTGGATCACGGGATGGGGCAACGCGGATATGGAATTTGGACACTGGCAATCTGGCATTCAACATTGCTAAATCGTCGGGCGCAGTTCGGTTCTCACCTGACTAAAAGAAGCTCGCGGTAATTTGCTTGAGAAGGCACTGGCTTGAGGTTTGGGATATTCAAACACAAAAATTGGATCAAAGAATGGAAGGGAGTGAGATGGGAACTGGAACTGTAACATATGGTCCGGTGTTGTGGACAAACATAGGAACCAGAATTCTGGCCGCATTCAACTTCGGTGGTTCAATTTGGGCCAAGACAATCTATGAGTTCGACGCGTCGACACTCAAGATTTTGGGAGCTCCCTTCAAAGGCCACACCCAGAACGTCAATGGTCTAGCGATTTCATCCGATAGTGCTCTCCTCGCCAGCGCTTCACACGACGGCATCAAGCTCTGGGCCTTCGAATCCCGCCAGCTGCTTGCCTCATTCCACGATATCAATGCTGTGACGGTTGGACTTTGTCTAGACCGATCACTGTGACTGCTGAACGATTTATCCTACTTATTATCTAATGTCTCGTCGCCACTCTACCATGACAGTTCACTCTTGGCCCTTGTAACTATCCTCACTCTAACATGTGATATCGTACTATAAAGCCTGTAGTCTCTTGTCCTTGTAAAGGCGGCGTTCTTGAATTCCTACTTTGTATCTGGTTACTCGAGCGTCTGAAAATTCCCTCACTGTGCCGTCTCTGAAAGCACTTGCTTCTCACAGCCGTCACAAATGCCAACATCGTTGTTTTCTCACCAGACACACAACAACTAGCTTACACGACATACAACCGTGTTCACAATCTTTATATATGCGACATTCCACCCAACATTCGGGCCAGCATCGGGCTTGCGACAAAAGGACACCTCACAGTGCGCCTTTACATACCTTTACTCATCTTCGGTCTAATAACCTTCTGTAGGAGACCAGTGCAACCGTCGAGGATTTGCTGGGTGTATGCGTCATGTCCATTTTCACCTCTACGCTGATTGACATTCAACATTGCAGTCGGACGCTCCCAGTCGTTCTCGTCGTCCAGCAACACCGCACTTCATATATTGTGCTCCTAATTTGCCAATACCTCTACCTACAAGAGACCCGCAACAACATGTTTTCCTTCTCCACCTGCGCAAATTCTTTCGCTCATCATTTCCAATGGAGGCAGTGGCTCCTGTTCTACATGAGCACCATCGTGATCGCCTAGATGTATGTCTCTTATCGTCTTCCTTTAGCAGTTGACTCGACGATTACCCCACAGATCCCTGCTACATCACGTCTACATCCCATCCACTCTCCTTCGGAGGCTGCAACGCAAGGACGTTCATATGTGGGTCCTCGCGAGAACGTGATTATCAACTGATGAAATCACATATTCGACTCACATCTTGTTACTCTCAGCACATACTAGCACCTATCGTTGATGTTCCTCATGCACAAGGCAAACAGGTGTGCTCCGCTAATTTGGCTCGCTGTCATGAAGGTCTCATGCTTCTATTTACAGCGCAACGCCGCAGCGGGTGCTCCTAAACAACACGACGAAGAGTTGGTACGCGATGAAGATTTTGATGATGAACCTCCTTCACAGAACCCCAATCCACAACAGTCAACCGCTGCAGCGCCGACCAACGCTGGAGACCATGGCAGTGGCCGGTTTTGTTTCTGCTTCTAGTCATTCTGCGGACATCCTCGATTACTATTCTCGCTCTCATTGTGCTATCGACTGGACTTAAAGCATGTTTTTGTTGATATCTGTTACGTGCATCTCTTTGAATTTGTACTCCAACGGCGCCAGTGCTCACTATGAAACATTGTTTACACATGCGGCCCATGTGCTGACTCGTCCAATTTCAATTGACGGACTTGGACAACTGATAAACCTTTCCTCTGGCACCATACGTCAACATAATTGCCGTGAATGTAACAGAAGGTCCTGAATCTATGTTAACCGGGAAGATGAATTACTCTCAAAACGAGTTATCGCCACCCGGTGCATATTTTTTTGCAAGTATATTCTAGACACCCTGAGTCCAGCTTACCTTGAAGGGCTTTCTCATACTCGATCTAATACGATGTCTTGCGTGTACCATGGCACAAGGCTTACGCAATTAAGTAGAGTGATCGTTATACATTGACCGCCATCTGAATCGTTCTCAACAAGATCATTGTGGTACAAACTATTCACACGGCGACCAGTATCCGAGTCTTGTTTCAACGCGAGGATGTCGATGTCGACATGGGTAGATCACTCGGTGTTGAAGTAGTACCCCGATTCAATTGTGGGATATTGTTCACACAGCCTGTCAGACGGGCAAGTTAAAGTGAGTTTTTTCCTAACGATATCAGCGTCTTTTGCCTGACAGTTACCGGAAATGCAAAAATATCTGGGGAAGCTGAGCTTGCCTCCCCAGATCACTCGGCAGAGGGTAGTGTTGACTTGCTCATGCCAGAACTGTGGACAATTGCGCAATTTCTGTCGAGTGCCTGGTAAGTTTTGTTCAATTGTCCAAAGCCTGAAGTTCTGTGACCAACCTGTAATCTGAGTGGACCTGAGCCCCAGTACAAAGCCGAGCCTGACCTTTGTTCATAGTTTGGATTTCCATATGAAATCAGGACTGTATGGAAGCACGCATGTTCCCCAAGTGACGGAAAGTTCCCTAAACGAAGTCCTGGTGCTATGTTAACTGGATGGATTGCTCTTGCTCTTAAGACAAGTATACGGTTGCTATCAAGACTTGGAACGATCAGATATACCATTTCTACCTGCAAGATCGCGCCACTTCTTTGAGAAGAGGCCTATGACGGAGTGAGCTCTGCCAATCATGATACTTTTACCGAGACTGATGTTAATCACAGAACATTCCCCTGATGTCAAAAGAGGTTTGCAAGAGACCCGTGGAGGCGAGCGTATCACTTACCGAAGAGAAAAGGCCCGAAGGTGGCTTCGCCGCAGTGGTAAGCTCAGGTACATGATATACGACCATCTCGACTCATAACGTGCGTGAACAAGTACTTATTTGGAGGCGACAAAGTCGAAAGGCGAAACACTTCTAATCAAACATTATTTAGACATAGGGAACGCTCTAGCAAAAATAATACGAGGCACCCTCTGAGCGACACAAGTAGGGGAATTTTACGACGACCACATTCTTTCACGTATTCTTTGTCATGGCGCGGCCGCAATATGGGTTGGCAATCATAGGATGATCAACACTTACTGTCGCCGCCGTAGAGCATTAGTGGTGGTTGTCTTTGCTCCCAATAACTCGGAAATAGCAGATTTCTTACCGTCTCAGTCGATCCGTAAGGACCTGCCCGACGCCGGCGATTGTTATTATTTAAGGAACCTTGACAATTCAGGTCTGTACCTCCTCAAAGGACTCGCGCCTCTGAAAATGGAACACGTCAGACAGGATTCAGATAGCGATTCTATGCGGACACCGCAGTGCCCCCAGCAGTGCCGCCTCATCATTGAGCTTAGAAGCGTTACATGTGGCATTAAACCAGGTCTTGTGTAGGAGGCAGTACCTAAAGTGACCCGGTGAATCATAGAATGTTTGGCCACGGCTGCAAAGGGCTGTGAGTGAAATGGCACAGCTGTGCACTGGATATAAGGGCAAACGTGACGTACTCGGGCCAATTCTTTGTCCTTCTTCCTTTTTCCTTGGACCTTGATAGTAGCTTCTGGTAACATCAATATTTGAACCTGCGGCACGGATGAACTGACGATCAGATATAGCAGATAACGTTCTTTCGAGCGAACGAGTCATTTTCAAGATCCTATCAACGCTAGGCATACCCCACAAGAGGAGACTTCGCTGTCGTTCCTCCGCACACACCGAAATAACACCATTAACCTGGGTCGTTGATATCGCTGTTAGAGACACGGGTCGTGGCTTTCAGATCAACACAGGCGGCGGCGGCAGCAACCATGGTTCTGACACCTGACAAGTCTAAACAGATACTATAAGTCGTATTGCGAGGAACACGGGGCACCTGACAATGAATGGGCTTTCGCACTGCAGCGTAAACATTTCAAGGGCAGTGGGCATTCACTCTAGATTTTGCAGACGAGGTCAACAGGGAACTGCTCACGCCCGCCGGATATCAATCATTCTGGTACACTCATATATTGTGCACTCATTGGCCTCTAGACATGACCTCCAAGGGGACGAGAGGTTCCCTCCACATCAAAAATGGAAGTGGAGTTCACTTACGTTGACTATGAGAAGGTCGCAAGCCAGTGTTTACCCTTCCAGGCCCGGACTTGGGTAGTGTGCTTCCGCGAGCGCGCGATTGGACGCGTCTGACCAGAGTACTCTTGCACGCTGATGAGACTTCAGCCACCCGCGGAGAAGACAGTCGCAGTAGATCAGAAGAGTGGCACATCTGAGGAAGAAGTTGTGCCTTGGAGCTCTTCTTCGGTTATCATGAGAGGATAGACTGGCAGACATTGCAGGAGCATAATAAAACACTCGAGGAAATAGGTGGGAAGCACTGTGAGGAGGTATGTCAAGGAGATGGGTTAATGCTTACAATGAAACCCGGTCTAAAAGGCCGTGATAACATCTAAAAAGTGCTGCCAAGTGGCAAAGGTATCAGAGCTAGAGTGTCGAATGACAGAATTGGGTGAGTTCGTTTCAATGACAATGACATTGTCATTACTCTGTTACTCGATGTGCTTTCAAAGTTTCATCAGTCGCGCGACCTTCATCTTCGTCCAGTTTGCTAGAGTTCAAGCGTCGCATAGTGGTTTTCGTTCGAACAGGCCACATCGTGAAGGATATTCTCTGATGTGCTTTCAGACGAGTTATCGTACGGGCTGCATGAAAACACTGAGGTATGAGGTGACTATCGCCCGACAGGCATGGAGTGAAGGTCCTGGTCACTTGGTATATTCGTTAGCATCTTGAATGTGATTCACATTTCTGTATAGCGAGCGAACTGGAGAAACCACAGTACGCGAGTAGTCGACAATCTATGGCTTATTTTTGCAACGTGTGGGAGTCAAAAGTTATTCTCCCGTGGACAGATCTTAGACGAAGGAAGACGGATAAAGCGAAGTCCTGAAATCGATCATCGAAATCCAACTGTGAGTTGTTTTCCGCTTACTTGCAGCATGAATCTATTGAGAATACAACAGGCTGAATATAGTACGAAGATATGTGAGAGAATAGACAGATGTGAGCAAATACAAGTGTGATTTGTTTAGTGTGGGTGTGACTGAGAGAGTGAGGCGTCAGCAGAGTGATATTCGGGATTTTCCGTTCAGTTATTTTATGATACAGTTCTATTCTCCGCTAGTTGTAATACTATGACGCCTCTTGCTGCGTCACATGCTTTTCGGCTTGATTCACAACAGAATCCTAGCGAGCTGTCTCCGGACGGATGCGAGCTAGGGATACAAAATACGTGCTTGCGATTTGCTTTCGGTGAGAAGAATCGTATGTCCAAGCTCATGGGGCTCTTCATGTTCAAGTTGAACCGTTAATAAGAACAGAAAAGTAAGTACGCATATCCAAGTTAATGTTACATTGCTTTTGAGATACTCCTCTATTCAAGGCACCGTGCTCATTACTCAAATCGACAGTGAAATTTGTTCCGCACCACATATTGGTTGACTCAGCAACGAACTAAATGTTGCGCCATCAACTGCAGTACTAATGCATAAAGAGAAGCACTACTTACTGTCGCGACATGCTGCTCAGAGGTTGGGCTGCCAGCTAATTATGCCCGGATGCATAGTATTCGGTACACACCCCTTGCTATCAATATTTCGACAAACACAGTGAGTTCCTAGACGCAAAGGACATTCTTCATACTCACATAACATTCTTGGTCTGCTAGCAAGTCGTTGGGGCAGCAATCACTGACGTCTTTGCAAGGTCCGCCTACTATAGAACAGGCGCTGACAGACATAGCTGCTGTCAAAGTAATAACAATGGCGAGGAAGGAGAAACGCATGATTTGTACTGAATCTGCAAAGGGGAGTCGGGAGTTGTGATAAGTCTGGGGGAACGGTAAGCACTTTTATATCTTGCCAATATTGTTGTATTTAAAAATGGATACAGGGATTGTGTGATGTGTGACGCGTTGTAAACACGACGGTCTGATTACAGTTTGAATGACAAAAGTAATAAATTCACTAGTTCACATGCCAGCGGTACATGATACTTGTACGGTGACGATTGCTCTGTGAGGCAAACAGCAGGATGGCTACTAGTGTTGGTTAATCAAGATTCCGCGACAGTGAGTCATGCATTCACGTTTCTGCCTTTACATGTTATCACACCAATATTTTTGAGCTCCGTATGGACGGGAAGAATGGTTGCACCTGGCGAAGAACAGAACTCCCAAGGAAAATGTAGGCAGAGACTCCAAATTATTTCGTGGTCATCTATTAGGCATTTAGTAACTCAATGCGCTTTTCTCAATCATGCAACCTTGGTCTTCGCCGGCGTTCGGCGTTTCATAACAGTTTTCCTTGGATATGTTATCATACCAACCAGATAGCAGCTCCTACTTTCCGGACGACAAGCAAATGATCAGCAAATCTTGGGATAAGACTGCTCGGCGATGGGACCCCCAGGCGGGTATGGAGATTGAGAAGGCGCGGGGAGTTCGCGAGTATGGAGTAAGAGCGGTAGCGGTATCAGGGGATAATCGATGGGTCGTCACTGCTGGTGGAGATCGCCTCCATGGGGCTCACAGCCTGGGAGGTTAAGACGTAGATTGTGAAAACATTTCATGGCCACTCACGAGTGGGCGGCTCAGGAAGTGCAACCTCCCAATTTGCAAAGCCCGACGGTTGGCTTGGGAAATTCGAGGAAATAGGACTGGAGGGTTGAATTGTCTGCAGACAACTGGGGCATTGGCATGTCTCTGTCAAGACTCCAGGATGATACGTCCGAAACACCCGATGTGATATATTGGATCGTTGGAGTTCTGTCAAAGAGTCATTATTCGCACCTGATAAATTTCCCTCACTTTCACTACTTATATTGATGATCGTTAGCCTGCGTACCTCAGTCTCTTTACCGTTGACTGAGACTCGTTTACTAGTCCGACAGTCTCAATCCACATGCTCTGCAGGTGTTCTGTGGAGTTTGAGAGCGTACATGAAGTATGAACTGTCACGTCCCACTCATGTGTCTGACACCCATGAGACGGTCAGAGTCAGAGTCGTGCTTAAAGCTTTGTTGATACATGGCCATCCAAGGCCAAACTCAGCTTGTTGATTGTGTTCCAAATTCTTCAGACGGTCAACACCTTGCTGCAACGCAAGGATGCGGATATGGAGGTTGCGGAACAATATCACCGATCCCAGCGAGTCTTTTTGTTAGCGATATCCATGCCTCTTCGTTGACAGTGACTGGGAATCAGAAATATTAACCTTCCCGGAACTGACTCTCCGGAAGGTCAGGGGATCGTACCTTATGGTATCTAGAGAACTCCAAAGTAGCGATTTCTGGGCCCTTCAGTCAATCCGTAAGTGCCTTCTCGACACCTGCATTTACTATTATTTATGGAATCTTGCAGATGTCGTATCTTGTCGTATGTTGCCACTCGCATGGAATCATGATCTATATTATTCCCTTCATCAGGAAAATCAGATTTTTACTTAACACATACTTAACATACTTAATACCATTAAGTCAAAATTAAGTCAAATTCATCAGAGGACCCTACTTATTTTCACTTAATGCACCACTTTAAGTGTTTTAAGCATGTATTCAGTGCAATTAAGGTGCATTTTAAGCTAGAAAAGTAGGGTCTTCTGATGAATTTGACTTATTTTTTACTTAACAGCATTAAGTATGCTAAGTACACATTAAGTAAAAATCTGATTTTCCTGATGTTTGCATGGCACCATCCGACGAGCTGCTAATTTTTGAAATAACTGTTGATTTGAAACACACGACTTATACTCCTCTTTCAGAGCGGGAAGCACAGCATCCCAAAGCTCCGGCTTGGGAAATAGGACTGGCGGGTAAAATCATGTGCAGACATCTGGATTCTGGGGCATTGGTATGAGGAAAGACGCCGGAACTCGCCGTACGTACGTGGAGCATGGTAAGTAGGGTAAGTAGTGTTGGAATATTCAATCGAACGGACTCGTGTAGGCCACATGTAGTACACGAGGCACCTAGTTTATATAGCTGTCTATCTACAGTAGGTCAAAGTAGCACTTTTCGCCACGAGCCATTGTGTAACCTGCAAGCCGAAATTTCTATAAGTAGCTCCAGAGGTCCCCGCATCCGCCGAGGGCGTAAACAGCTCCAGTAGTCTTCCGAAGTAGTCTTTAATTTGACACGCGCTACTCGGATTCCTCTTTCACCGTGGGTGGCCCAGAAAGAATTTGCAACGCTCGACGGTTGGCTTGGGAAATTTGAAGGAATAGGACTGGAGAATTAGATCGTCTGCAGGCAACTGGGGCATTGACATGCGGAGAGATGCTCTGCAAGTGTTCTGTGGAGTTTGATGGTATACCTGAAGTATGACATAGTTATGTGTCTGACTCGGACACCCATGAGATGGTCAGACTCAGAGTCAGGGTAATGTGTCCATGGCTGTACTTGAAGCTTTGAAGGCTAAGCTTGACTTGATGCATGATCATACAAGCCGAAACTTGATCGTGTTCCAAACTCTCCAGTCGGCCAACACCTTATTGCAACGCGATGATGTGGATGTGGGGGTCGATGGACGTTGCGAACAATATCACTGATCTAAGTGAGTCTTTTTGCTAATATCAACGCCCATTCGCTGACAGTAACTGGAAATTTTGACGTATGTAGACATAGTGCTGTGTAGTTAAGTATTCTCACCGAATTATAAAGAACCACAGCAACATGTTACCTCCAGAAAATCTTCGCGAGTTCACTTCCATTATCGATACAACTTCTCCTGTTCCAAATGAGGAGCCTTGTGATTCAATAGCTAATCAGGATCTGAGAATCGTACGGTCGTTGCCACTGTCGATGATGTTACTGTCATGCCAGAATTTTAGACAATTTGCCATCATATGGTATTGCAGGTTCAGCTGAGAACTTCGGACTGTTGCCTGTCAAATACTCATAGACCGTCCACATCCCGATGTAAGGTATGACTCGGAGGAATGGATCGACGCATGCCTTGGCTTTGTCCGTTCAAAAAGGCTTTTCGGGATGTAAGATTGGGCTTGGGAAATTGGGCCGTGATCGACTCACGAGGGATCTTGTAAGACTTCGAAAATATCGGTAAACGCAATCATATATGGCATACTTTTTCGTGACTGTCATCAGATCTTGCGTACGCAGATAGTTCCGTAGCGTATTGAAGAGGTCATTGTCGGAAGGATTGGGATTGAAACTCGGACCAGCGAATGCATTCATGGATGTTGCCATATAGAACATCGACAAGGGTCGTGTAGACTATGGGAAGGTCACAACCCAGTGCTTGCCCTTCCAGGTCCGGACTCAGGTAGTATGCTTCCGCGAGCGCGTGATCAGACGCGTCTGACTGGAGTACTCTTGCACACTAAGGAAACTTCAGCCACCCGCGGAGAAGACAGTCGCAGTGGATCAAGCAGTTTTTACTCACGCAGCCTGTCGTGATGCCTGAGGACATGTAGACTGGGACGATGGATCAGAAGAGCACATCCGAGGAAGAAGTCGTGTCTTGGAGTTCTTCTCCGGTTAGCATGAGAGGATAGACCAGATATTGTAGGAACGTAGTGAAACACTCGAGGAAATAGGTAGGAAGCTCTGTGAGGAGGTATGTCAAGGAGATGGGTTACAGCAGTTTTCAAGAATAATGAGATTTGTGATTTTTTCGAAGCTGCGAAATGCTTCCTATTTTGGATATGCCCTTAGAACGGCGTCGTCCGCTGGTGTAGCTACATACTGTATGCATCTCCCAAGACTCAAACCACGTCCCAATGAAATCCGACGATGAACATGATCAACTCATATCCAATGATGTCTGAACTAGCGCCGAGCCTGGTGCACTCTGAGCCTCATAATCATTGTACTGATCTGAGATACTTGCAGCCACGGGGTCAATTTCGGAATTCACATTCGAGGACGTTGGCCCAGTGCAACCAGCTCCTAAGAGAGGTCATAAGCGCAAGATCGAAGCAGCGTTGGAGCCAGCTGAGCATGGTGGGCATGGGGGCGAAGTACGAAAAGCTCTCAGACTGGCTCAGTGTAACCCATTCGTATTCACGACCATTTGCGCCAAGCGAGAATGAAGGAGGTTACAGAGCTGGAGCAAACAACTCCTTGCAGACCACCATGAGAGCACAGGTGAGGATGCGAAGCTCTTGGCCATGTATTGGCGACGGGGGATGGTCGACAGTGCCAAACTCTGCAAAGATTGTTTCCCAGCGATAAAAGCTAGCACGGGAAACTCCCAGGACAGGCTAGTGAATATTATCAATGTCCCAGCCAGTATTCCATAGCCATAGTGCACACTCCTTGGAATCAGAACTGATTTTATGGTTGCCCATAGTTTGCCAGGATGAGACGGACAGATGTGAATACGAGATCTCCCAACCGGGTTTGAAACTGGAAACAGCTGGTCTAAAAGGCCATGAGAACATCTAAAAGTGCTGCCAAGGGTGTCAGAGCTAGGGTCAGATGACTCCTCATCTTTGTCGAGGGATAGAGTCGGGGGATAGAGTCGGGGGGCACAGGACTGATTGCACGATCTGTTGTCTATACTTTCATCTAGCGCAACCACCGACTGCTCATATTCAAAGTCCGATTCAACTGCCACCGAAATCTCGCATGAAAACAGACGAAAACATTGTTGGCCGGCGAAGTTCAAGCTAACCCGAAGTTACAAGTACTAGTACTACGATGAAACACTGCAGGAATCACTAAAATCTCCTTAAGTCAGGAATGTATGTCGAATGACAGAATTGGGTGAGTTAATATCACTACTCTGTTACTCGATGTGCTTTCAAAGTTTCATCAATCGCGCGACCTTTGTCTTCGTCCAGTTTACTAGAGTTCAGGTAGTGGCTTTCCTTCGAACAGGTCACGTTGTGAAGGATATTCTCTGACGTGCTTTCAGACGAGTTATCGTACGGCCGCATAAAAACACTAAGGCATGAGGTGACTATCGCCTGATAGGCATGGAGTTAAGGTCCTGGTCACTTGGTATATTCGTTGCCATCTTGAACGTGATTCACATTTTCGCGTAGCGAGCGAACCAGAGAAACCACAGTGCGCGAGCAGTCGACAATCGCTAGCTTGTTGTTGCAACGTGTGGGAGTCAAAAGTTATTCTCCCGTGGGCAGACCTTAGATGAAGGAAGACGGACAAAGCGAAGTCCTGAAATCGGTCATCGAAATCCAACTATGAGTCATTTTCTGCTTACTTGCAGCATGAACCCTAGCGAGTTGTCTCCGGATAGGTGCGAGCTAGGGATGAAAAATACATGCTTGCGGTTTGCTTTCGGTGAGAGTAATCGTATGTCCAAGCCCATGGGGCTTTTCATGTTCAAATTGAACCTTTGATGAGAACAGAAAAAAGTAAGTACGCATATCCAATTTCATGTTACATTGCTCTGGAGATACTCCTCTATTCAAGGCCCCGTACTCATTGCTCAAATCGACAGTGAAATTTGTCCAGCACCATATGCCGTTGGTCGACTCAGCAACGAACTAGATGTTGCGCCATCAACTGCAGTATTAATGCGTAAAGAGAAGCACTACTTACTGTCGCGACATGCTGCTCAGGGTTTGAGCTGCCAGCTAATTATTTGGAGGCTGGAATGGACCATACGCGGCGGCGTAACACACCCCTCCCTATCAATATTTTGACAAACAAACAGTGAGTTCCTAAATGCAAAGGACATTCCTCATACTCACGTGACATTCAGCGCCTACCAGGTCGTCAACGCAGCAATCATCGAGGTGTTTGCAAGGTTCACCTATTCCAGAACAGGCACTGACAGACATAGCTGCCGTCAAAGTAACAACAATGGCGAGGAAGGCGAAACGCATTGTTTGTACTGAATCTGCAAAGGGGAGTCTGGAGTTGTGATAAGTCTGGGGGGAAGGTATGCGCTTTTATATTGCAAATATTGTTGTATTTAAAAGTGTTTACAGGGATTGTATGATGTGTGTCGCATTGTAAACACAACTGTTTCACTACAGTTCGAATGACATTACCGCCAAGAGTAATTAATTCACTAGTTCTCATGCCAGCGGCATATGATACTTCTACGGTGACGATTACGCTGTGAGGCAAACAGCAGAGTGGCTACTACTAGTGTCGGTTAATCGATTCCGTGACAGTGAGTCATACATTCACGTTTCTGCCTTTACATGTCATCACACCAATATTTCTTAGCTCCATTAATGGACGGGAAGAATGGTTGTGCCTGGCGAATAACGGACCTCCTGAGCGATAACTTTGTAGGCAGAGATCCTTTTGATCACGTGGTGATAATCTATTAGGCATTTGTCAAGCTCCCGACAGATTTGAAGTGAGGTCCTGGTAAATTGGTAGGTTCGTTGCCATCTTGATGTGTTGTACATTTCTGTATAGTGAACGGACTGGAGAAACCACAATACGCAAGTACTCGACAAACGCTAGCTTATTTGTGCAACCTGTAGCTGTAGGAGTCAAGATTTAGTCCTTCGTGGGCAGACCTTAGACGAAGGAGGACGGATAAAGCGAAGTCCATGTGGAAATCGGTCACCGAAATCCAATTGTGAGTCGTTTTCTGTCCACTTGCAGTGTGAACCCCGGCGAGTTGTCTCTGGATAGGTGCGAGCCATGGATAAAAAATATACGCTTGCGGCGAGAAGAATCGTGTGTCCAAGCTCATGGGGCTCTTCATGTTCAAGTTGAACTTTCAATGAGAACAGAAGAAGTAAGTACGCATATCCAAGTTAATGCTACATTGCTTTAGAGATACTCCTCTATTCAAGGCCCTTGGTCGACTCCGCAACGAACTAAATGTTGCGCCATCAACTGCAGTAATGCATAATGCAAAAAGAGAAGCATGGCTTACCGTCGCGACATGCTGCTCAGGAGTCAGGCTGCCAGCTAGTTATTTGGAGGCAAGAGAGCACATACTCCGTCCTATCAATATTTCGACAAACACAGTGGGTTTATAGATGCAAAGGGAATTCCTCGTACTCACGGAAGGGTCGCATTCAAGACCGTCATCAACGCAGCAATCTGATTGGACTTTGCAAGGATAGCCTACGTAATAACAGGCACTGACAGATATAGCTGCTGTCAAAGTAACAACAATGGCGAAGATGGAGAAATGCATATTTGTGTGTGATAATGAATCTGCAAAGGAGAGTCTGGAGTACTGATAAGTCTGGGGTAATGGTATGCGCTTTTATATCTTGCCACTACTCTTGTATTTGAGATGGGTGTTTACAGTGAGAATATGATGTGCGACGTATCGTGAACGCGACGGTCGAACTACAGTTCAAATGACATTACACCACTAATAGTGATAGATTAACTGATTCATATGCCAGAGGCACATAACACGTACTTGTGGGGCCCCGGGGTAACGATTGCACCGTTAGGCATAATAGTGAGTGGCTGCTACTGGCGATTACCCGAGACCCCCGCGGCAGTGAGTCATACAATCGTGTTTCTACCTGTACATGACATCGCGCTATTATTCCTAAGCTCCACCAATCAACGGGAAGAATGGTTGCACCTGACGGATAACAGAACTCCCAAGGGACAATGTAGGCAGAGCCTCCTTCCAATCATTTCGTGATCATCTATTAGGCATTTGGTAACTCAACGTTCTTTTCTCAATCATGCGACCTTGGTCTTCGCCGGCGTTCGGCGTCTCATAATAGTTTTCCTTGTATATGTTATCATACCAACCAGATGGCAGTTCCTACTTTCCGGACGGTAAGCAAATGATCAACGGATCCTGGGATAAGACTGTTCGGTGATGGGACCTGCAGGCGGGTAAGGAGATTGAGAAGGCGCGGAAAGTTTGCGAGTATGGAGTAAGAGTGGTAGCGGTATCAGGGGATAATCGATGGGCTGTCACTGCTGGTGGAGATCGCCTTCATGGGGGGCTCACGGCCTGGGAGGTCGAGATGGGGATCGTGAAAACATTTCATGGCCACTCACAAGTGGGCGGCTCAGAAAACGCAACCTCCCAATTTGCAAAGCTCGACGGTTGGCTTGGAAAATTCGAGGAAGTATGACTGGAGAGTTGAATCGTCTGCAGACAACTGGGGCATTAGCATGCCTCTACATGTTCTGCAGGTGTTCTGTGGAGTTTGAGAGCACACCCGAAGTATGAACTGTCACGTCCCAGTCATGTGTCTGATACCCATGAGACGGCCAGAGTCAGAATCGTGCTTGAAGCTTTGTTGATACATGGCCATCCAAGGCCAAACCCAGCTTGTTGATTGTGTTTCAAACTCTTCAGACGGCCAACACCTCGCTGCAACGCAAGGATGTGGATGTGGAGGTCCATGAACGTTGCGAGCAATATCACTGGTCTTTTTGCTAGCGATATCAATACCTCTTTGCTGACAGTGACTGGGAATCAGAAATATTAACCTTCCCAGCACTGACTCTCTGGAAGGTCAGGAGATCCTACCTTATGGTATCTAGAGAACTCCAAAGTAGCAATTTCTGGGCCTTCAGTCAATCCGTGAGCGCTTGCTCGACACCTGTATTTGCTATTATTTATGGGATCTTGCAGATGTCGCCACTCGAATGGAATCATGATCTATATCATTCACTTCGTGTGGCACCATCCGACGAGCTGTTATCTTTGAAGTAGTTATTGATTTGAAACGCACTGCTTGGACTCCTCTTTTAGAGTGGGAAGCACAGCCTCCGAAAGCTCGACGGTTTGGCTTGGGAAATTTGAGGAAATAGGACTGGCGGACAGCATCGTCTGCAGACTCATCTGGATTCTGGGGCATTATCAATTTATCATGAAGAAAGACGCCCTGCAGGTGTTCCGAATGTGGAGTTCGAAAGGCCTCAAGTATGAGCGCTTGACATAGTTTAATGACGCCCATGACACGGTCATACATACCACAGAGAATCGTCTCCTTGAGCTCAGTTGAGCTCGTTGCTTGTGTCAATGTAAGCCTGATGTCATGGAACATTCTGAATGTTGAACGTTTGCATTATGTAAGCCTTTGAACGTAAGGCGTTGACAGAACGTGCAAAGCACAGATTCCTACAATCCTCCCTCAAGTTTGTACTTACTTAGGTTGCCACTCATTTTCCCTCTCAACGCCATTCAGAAGACATTTGAAGTTTGTATAAAGCGCTGCTTGTCAAAAGACGATCAATCGTGAACTGTCTGGATGCCGCAAGTCCACCTCATCATCTGGCTCGAAGCGCTGCCAGTAGGGCCGTATTGAGGCAGCGTTTAAAGTGACCCGATAGGACAGGAAATGAATGATAGAACGTTCAAACACAGAATTGGCCATGGCTATAATGCGCTGTGAGTGATAATAACGTAATTGCGCGCTTGTAGAAGTGGTTATAAGGGCAAGCGTCACGCTCGAACTTACTCGGGCCAAACCTTCGCTCTCTTCTTCCTTGTGAAGTAGCTTACTCTGGTAACATCGAAGTCTCATTTGAACTTCCAGCACGGATGAATTGACGATGAGATTTAGCAGACAAAGTGCTTTGGAGCAAGCTGGTCATTTAAAGACCTTACCAACGCCAGGCATAACACCATACAAGGATACCTAACCGCCGTTCCTCCGTACGTATCCAAATAATACGCTGCTCGCATCTGGCTACTGCTAACCCGACTTGTTAGTTTCGCTATTGGAGACACAGGTCATGGCTTCCACCTCGACACCACCGGAGCTGATTCTGACACCAGTAATGATCTTGCGGGGTCACACAGAGGGTATAACAAACATGTCCTACTTCCGGGACGGCAAACGATTCATCAGCGGATCATCATGGGACAAGACCATTCGGCGATGGGATATGCAATCGGGCGAGGAGATTAAGGAGGAGCGGGAAGAGTGTCTGGACGACAACGGGCAAGCGGTGGTGGTATCAAGAGATGGTCGATGGATCATCACTTCCAGTGAAGATGACAACAACGACGACGACGACTGCGAGGGCAAGGACGATGGCGACGAGGACGAGGACGGTGACGGCGGCGGCGAATGCGACAATCTCAAAGCTTATGAAGTTGAGACGGGTATTGTGAAACGATTTGAAGACTACGAATCAGAGTCCCGCATTGATATATCCCCGGACAATACACTGGTGGCTGGCGCCAGGTCGGGGAATGAAACAGTGCAGATATGGAGCTTGAACACGGGCAAACTCGTGGCTAGTCCATTCAAAAGCCCTGATGAGATTGGCGTAGTTCGATTCTCGCAAGACTCGAAGAAGCTCGCAGTGAAGTCATCTATTGGGAGGTACCTTGAGGTGTGGGACATCCTGACACATAAATTGGATGCAAGGGTAGGAAAATCAGGGTATCATGAATATCGCACTGGATCAGATATCTTTACATTTACGCCGGTGTTCTGGACAAACAAAGAAACCATTGTCACCGCATTCGGCTTCATCGATAATGATTACCTCAAAATGATCTACGAGTTCACGCCATCGACGCTAGAGGCTGTCGGTGCTCCCTTTGAAGGGCACACGAAGTGCATCGTTGGTCTAGCGCTTTCATTTGATAGTGCTCTCCTCGCTAGCTCTGCCGAAGATGACACCATCAAGCTCTGGGCTTTCGAGTCCCGCCAGCTCCTCGCCTCATTCCACATTATGGGTCTCTCCGTCCTTACTTTCTCCCCCGACTCGCGACAACTTGCCTACGCGAGCTTGGAAAACATTTATATATGCAATACTCGGAGTACTCCACCTGACATCCTGGCTAGCATCGAGCCTGTAACTGAAGGACAGCCCTCCCAAGGTACGCATTTGGTGGTATGTACCCATCTTACGTCTAATAACCTTTTCTCAAAGATCGGTGCAACCATCAAGCGCTTTCTTTGTCCGTCACACCCATCTTTATTGCCTCTATTGCTGATTAACATCCATTATCGCAGACCGACGCAACACCAGTCATAGAGCTCACGTCTGGAACTAGAAACGAAGGAAGAACTTCATATACGCATATCCGACCCGCGTAGACATAATGCTATGTAGTTGAGTATCCTCACCGAATTGTGTAACGCGGGAGGGAACATGTATGTACAATAGATACGTCGGGCAACATATTGGTGATATATAGGATATACGGAGCTCGCGTATTAGATATCCTTGTTGCCCCTATGACTGCGACAGAATTCTGTCGATCAACTCGTTCAAAGTCTTTTCGAAATGCAAAATCAGGAATTTGGCCATAACCACAGCGCCCACATTCCTGTGAGCTTACTCTGTCGTTGGGAACCATAAAGGTTCACGCAAAGAACAAGGGTGTCTTTTCTTTGGATGAACGTTCGTGGTTCGACAGTCTAAGCCTGACCTCGGTCAGTAGAACTTTGGACAAATCGAAATGAAACACATTCAAATAGCGATTCTATGTTGGTACCGCAATGTACTCGGCAGTAAGGTCTTGGGGCTCCACGTTCCCTCCTGGCAGTGCAGTGTCTCTCGCATGCTACCTCAAACTCTCTGACCGCCTTGTGGGACCATTGATTAGTTCACAACGTACAGAAGTGACAGTAGCTCACCGACTTAACGATACTTACAGATCTCCCACACAACGAATAAACAGCAGGACCAGGACCGCTGCGCTCTGGCTCTTCCGAACTTCTGGACTTGGCGCGTACACGGTGCACAGTAGCTCAAGAGGTTTCTAATGCATCTACCAAGGCATGCACAATTTCAGCATCCTTTTGAAGTAATCATTGATTTGAAAACACACGTTCTTGGACTTCTCTTTAGAACTGGCAGTTAGAATCTTCTGCGGACATCTGGGGGATTAATGTTGGTATGAGCCCTACGGCGTTCTGCGGAGTTCTAAAACGTACCTTATGGACTGTTAGTGTCTAGACCTACATAGTTATGCGTTCGACACTCATATGCATGAGATGTTCAGCGGTCAAAGGACTCAGAAGAATCGATATCATTGACATTGGACAATGACCAACTTGAAGCCCAAATTGAAACTCCGAGTTCACTTGGAAATTCGAATCATGTTCGAAACTATTCAGACGATCAACTTTCTTGCTGCAACGCGATGATGTAGATGTAGGTGTCCCTGATGTGCAAATGGCGAGCACCCTGATATTGTTTGCACAGCCTGCCAGACGAGCTCAGAAATATCGCTATAAATGAGTTTTATTATTATTATCAATTTCTCTTTACTGAAAGATTTCGTATATATGAACCCACCGACTCCCCACTAGCAGCTGAACCTACAAAGTCGTATTGTGGCAACTACTGACCGAGGTCAAGCTTATGACTGTGTCGAACCACGAGGGTGCGAGCAAAGTGAGAGGGTGTCCTTGCTCTTTACATGAACCTTCGCCGTTCCCCAACTTGTCCAGCATGAGCTTACAGCTTGAAGCTTGAAGCCCTCTCTCATAACCGTATCATCTAATGACACTATTACATAAGACACCCTTGCTAGTAGAAATACAGGCTCGTACTCACCATATCTGGAACCTCTCCAGCTGTGGTGAGTACGAGCCTGACTTGAAACTTGACTTGAAATCTTCCACTTCCCCCTTGCAAATTAATTAATTAATTAAATGGTACACCGCCTTGTTATCCACATTGTCACGTGCCCACAAGGCGTCCAGACGATGACAATCACTGGAAGGCGGAGCTCATCGACTGTCAGGACTCAGAAAGTCTCTGTCATCCATTCCCTGGAACACTTGTTTGGTGACTCGTTCTGGTCGCAGGCAGAGGCTATTGTCGAAGAACTGTTTAAACATGCCTACATTAATTTTTCGCATTGTCAGGGTACCTATGGATTGAATGATTTCTCCCGGACCAGAAGTTAGGTGTGGTTCTATGCGTTGTCGTCAAGTGGTATGATTTCTAATATACTGCTGTACAGTGACAAATGCACCGCGGCAGAGTGGACTCTGCGCCACTGGCATCGCACAAGCGCGGTCTAAATGCTACCATCTCCAGCCTTCTCGTTGACAAGCTGATTCCAATTTATTTTGATGACCCGAACCTTGGAAGTGACGATATGGACCGCGTATCGCAGATATTTATCTCCGAAAAAGCGGGGAAGTATTCCAGCGAGCGAGACTTGAGGTTCATCGGCCGCACACATCCTTCAATCGATTGCTTATTACCCCTCCCCTTCATCGCTCTCCTTCCCGACCTCAATGAGGAACCTAAACTCAACGTTTCATTTCTGGAGATGGAACCTCACCACCCTGAAACCGATCGGTGCCTACGGATTTATGCTTCTGGAGTGAGCGAGATTACATTCCCTTTCTTGTTTTCATATTGCGGGGAAAAGAACGTCCTGCCTCTGTTGTTGCAGAGTTTTATCTCCAAGCCGAAGGAGTCATCGTCCAATGACCGTCTGCACGCCCTCGTCAAATATGGCAGTACTGTCGAGCTCTCCCACATGCAGTGGGAACTTCGGAAGCACTCCGTCAACATGTAGAGTAATTCACAACAACTCCTGCACCGGCTATTGCTTAGCCAAAAGCGTATGGACTCTGTCTGAAAACGAGTATTCGAATGTGATGTGTCCCGCACTATGAACAGGAAATGCCTCTATCCAGCGTCTGTGTTGCAATTGCTGCTTATGGAATGATAACCTTGCATTATAGGCTTATACTAGGAGATCCCCGTGGCTTCGCCACTCAGTTTTTTTGATAGTTAGTTATATATATACTATGTTATGGAGACGCCCGACATCTCAGTTCTCATCTCCGATAGCTGAGCAGTGTATATCATATCCCCTCCCGTTATGCTGACCAACAAGTACCTAGTTGTATTATCTTCCGTTTAGTTCGTAACAAGATATCAATGTTTCAATATTGCCACCTGGGACACGGATAATGCTAAGTACTGGATTTACGGTGATCTAATTGACTTTTCGGTTTGATTTTTGAGAATTGCATCTCAGTTGATAGCCCATGATAGGCAACATTACAACGAGAAAGAGTGTATTGAGAGGCATGTGCACTGCAGAGACAAAATTACCATACGTTTAAAAATGTCTAATAGTCCGTACGAGTGCAGTAATAGTAGTCCAAGAACGTTGATACAACGATGCTGATGACGGGTGCGTCAGTGTCCATATGCAACCAAACGATTGTAGGTAGAATAGAAAAGTACGGTGATGAGGGAGTGTTCAAGGCACGTCGGGCGGCATATTGGTAATATATACGATATGTGGAGCTCGCGCATTAGATATGTTTGCCGCCCCCTATGACTGCGACAGAATTTTGTCGATCGACTCGTTCAAAAAGTCTTTTCGGGATGTAAGATCGGCCTTGGGGAACTTGGCCATGATCGCCTCACGAGCGGTCCTGCAAGCATTTAGCAAAACAACGGTAAAATCAACCGTATGCGACATACTTTTTCGTGACTGTCATCAAGTCTTGCGTACTCAGATAATTCCGTAGCGCATTGAAGAGGTCATCGTCGGTAGGATTGGGGTTAAAGCTCGGACCAGCGAATGCGTTCACGGACGTTGCCATAGAGAACATTGACAGGGGTCGTGTATCTCCTCCGATCGCAGGTAGCATTCCAAACCCGCCTGTCTGAGAGCCTCCCGTCATCATAGGCATGTTCATCATCATCGTGCCACGGGAATCTTGAGGCATCATCCCACCGTATACACTGCCAGAGTGCTGGTACCCCAGGGATGGAATCATGGGCATCTGTCCTCCATAATCAGAACCGTGAATTGAACCTGGTCCGCCACTGAACGGCATAAACGGCATCTGAGGAAGGACGCCGTATTGGGGGACAGTCGGCTGTCGCCCATCATACATAGACCCTTGTCGAGAACCATGGCTGATGTGTGAGCCCGGACTGCGGTGATTGGGGTTTGAGCCCTTGGTGAGGTTAGTATCCCGATAGTAATCGCCCGTGTGCGATGGGTGGAAGCTATGAGGAGACCCCTGGCGAGAGAGAGGGGGACGATTGGAACGAGGCTTACTCAAGCCTGTTTCATCAGACCGATGAGATCCATGTTCCCATGCTTCTGCCTCATATTCTAGATCGGATTCAACATCATCAGCAAACGGGTGGTATATCAGCGTCGAAGCGACTTACCACTGAACTTCTTCAATGGAATCATTGACTCATGGAACCGCTCATCCTCGTTCATGACGACCTTCTTGTTACCGCCATCACCAATGACAATGCGAGTATTTCCCCAAGAAAAATCGTCCATGCACCAGAACGAGTAAATAGGCAAGAAGAAACTGTACACCGGATATCTGCAACAGAAGTTAACACACATCGTGACGCTGCGCATGATGTACTCACGAGAGAAGGTAGACCACCATCCATCCTACCAACATAAATTCTCGCTTGATGATGAAGATCAATGCCTGAAAAGGTACAGTGAGAGTGATGTGAGTATACGAAAGTCAATACCACATCACTCGCACGACTTACCTGCAAACCATAGGTGATACCCAACATGATGATAGATATGAGCGGCAGAGCCGCATTGCCAGATGCAACCACAATGATGAGATAAGTCAACTGTTAGTGTCATCTCTTAAGAAATGCCTCTCAAATAGAACACTGTTGAAACTCACGTAGACGACCGTCGCTGGCAGGATCTATAAGAAAACATCAGACGAGACTACATGCATGCGAAGATGCGATACTCACGATGGTGCCCAACAGGTCAATGAAAACAAAGAACCTCATTGAGAAACAGCAAAAGCCACAAAGTTCAGGCAAAATCACGAGCTCGCACAAATTATGAATCGTCGAATTGATCCACCGCCGACGCTGCGAGAATAGAACGCGCCAGGATTCAGGAGCCATGGTATGCGCGACCGCATCCGGAATAAACTTCGTCTTGAACGTCGGGAAGTGCTTCAGGAGGAGCGTCGTCAGGAAACGATCTTCACCAAGGGAGAACAAGTTCTTCTTGTGCAGCGTGTCTACATTGCCTTCGGCGTACTCGTCGATGATACGGTTTGAGATGATGATAGGCCGGCCCTTGTCTGCAGTACGGATACGGTAGAGCGAGAAACATCCAGGAAGACAAGATACTGAGCCGAACAAACTCTCGAACGCCTTTGACAGATGGTGAGAGATATAGTACTCGTATACCTGTATATGTGTCAACCAACTCGGCAACCGTAGAGGCAAAGAAGTAGGCAAACCTGAATCATCGTCCACCATGAACCCTCTTCGTTCGTGAGCTTAGTCTCACCACAAATACCAATGATGCTCGAGTCATCTGCAGCAGAGGCAACCAGTCGATTCAGAGATTCAGCCGTCACTTGCTGCACAGGACATCAGCACCTATCCAGATAAAACCAAGACGACAAACTCACTGTATCAGCATCGACAGTGAAAATGTACTCGTAGAAAGCAGGATCAATGCCGATAACGTTTCTCATCTGGTGGTATATCTCTAGCTCAAGAGGCGACATTGGCGCATCGAAGTGGACGCGGTTCAAATAATGCATGAGGAGAATCTGACTGTCACGCTTGCCCCTGTTTCCAGGCTTCGAGCGCTCAGTAGGCTTGCCGACCTTCACGACCACCATATATCTGAAAAAGGATTAGCATTCAGAGTCATCCTCGGGTGCATGAAGCTCAGACACTCACGGGACAACATGACCCTCAAACTCATAAAGACCCGAGTACACCTTGCCATAATTGAGCTGCTTCGAGCCCTCACCGACCGACTTGAATAGTAAAGGCTCAGGATCAAGCTTAGGGTCCACACCCAGGATATCCAGCACAATACGAGGAGTCGTGCGGTCATTGCCACCACCAATGATATTACCGTCACAGATGATGAAGAGGAGTTTCCGCTTGTCATCGTATAGTAGCGACGCCAAGGAATCAATCGTCCGCCGCAGAGAATCCTCACCTTCCGTGTAGCAAGGAACCTGACAGATAATGAACTTGTCCTGCATCTCAGGCGACCGCTTGGGAGACAATTGAAGTGCGGAAAGGACTGGCGGAGGAACATTATTATTCTAATGAAGAAGATACAGACAGAAAGGGACTTACACTTGAGCACAATCGACGCGACCAGGACGCTCGTGAACACCAATAACATGTAGTTCTGAACAAGACACCTTGGCGTATTCCGGAAGTCAGTCTCGCCAAGATAAAACATATTCTTCAAGCAGTTGACGTTGGCTGCCGCCGTATTAGTGTCAAGACCAGCAAGAGCCGTATTCAGCGGCTTCGTAATATCTTGCCCAGCTTGTTGCTTGAAAACGTCCGACACATCCGTGCTCAAGAACTGATAAAGACTCGTCGCGCCTTGGTTGATCGTCACGGTATTGACATAGTCCGTTAAGTCATACACACCGCCTTCCCAGATAGCCCAGATACTAAACCCAGATAAGTAATGAACTGGTTGTCCCAAATACCAAAGACCTACCGTTGAATAGTCTGGTCCGCAGCCTGCGCAGCAATATTACTTGTCTCCCAGACCAAAGGCCCCTTGTGATAATTCTGCATCTTCGGCTGGAACGTCGCAGTGTACCAATCTGCATTGTCGAGCGCCGTATTCTGTACGCTCTGCAGCGAACCAGACGTATGCATGGCGAGCGGGACGATAGGTGTGAAGTTCTTGTATGTAAGTGTCAATGCGGACGAGGTGACAAGGTCAGGGCAGGCCAGCACAAGCGGTGGGGGGAAATAGTTGGTCAGGTCCTGCCCCACAAGCTCCTCAAGGTCACTCGCTGAATTGCTAGCAGTGCCAGATATATCGCTATGGTCGCCATGGATGAAGTTCGACATGTCGTACACCTGCCCCTGCACCGCAACCCACCAGTCACTGTCGCCCGTATGCTCCGCAACTTCATTCGTAGTCCACGCCTTGTCAAAGTTGGGGCACAAAAGCCGGCCGAACTCGACGATGTAGAAGATGACGAGAGCGTTCATGAGGAAAATGAGCATAAAAATGGTGAATTTTTCGCGCCAGGCGAGTCGAATGTCTGGGCGCTTCATGCGACCGACATAGCTCAAGACGAAGGAAGGTATCCAACCAGTGACACCCCAAACGAGGAAGAGCCACCATCGGCGCGAACGACTTGAAGGAACCTCTTCAACTGCTGTTGGAGCCGCGTTGATAATCATCTCACCCTCCTTGGACGTGTAGGGCGAGGTTACGCCAGCGCCCTGGCCTTTCTTATCCCATTCGGATCCCGATTCACCATCATTGTCATCATAGGGAGGGGTTGCCAGAGAAGGGGAAGGCAACCCAAGGTTCCCGTACGGCGACAGATGGTTGGCATCCTGGTATCGCGATCCTCGGCTGCCTGCACGAGCGACCAACAAATTATCCCGGCTCTCATTAGCGTATCCCCCTTGGCCCGCACCTTCTGCATGCGTGAAGTCCGTTACATCATCACCAGGTAAACTTTCTTCATCGTCGAAATCCTCTCCAGAGCGTTTAGTCTGATCCTTCTCAGCAGCCCTCACGACATCTTCCACGGTCTTCCACGCATTGTACGCCAGCCAGACACTCCTATGCCCCACCAAATAGTCTGCTCCCTCTGTCCATCCATTGCTCGCCGCGCACTGGCGGATCCTTTCCATCTCCGACCCGCGCATCGTCGGCACATACCGCTCGCAAAACTCTGCCACCTCAAAGTCCGTGATGAACTCGACGCTCCGGCGCGCGACGACATCGGGGATGAGCATCGACCGCACCTGCGCCTTCACGCGGCGCTTGTCAAACGAGTTCGGCGAGCCAGAGTCATTCGGGCGGATACATGAAATCGTCCATAGGTGAGTACGGTCGAGAGAGACCATGATTTCGGATAGGGTATGGTTGAGTTGAGTGGTGACGGGGTATATCTTGGACGCGTCGAGACGTGCGTGTTCCTCGCTTGCTAGAGGGGCTGAGCCGTCGGGAGAGGCGATGGGTGTGGACGAGCGCAGAGGGCGTGAGGATACCTGGGCTTGTACAATGATGCCCTCATCCTTGGAGTGTCTTTCCGCTGCAAGAGACGGTCCAGAGACGAGCTTTGACACAAATCCATCAGACGAATTACGCAAAAGGGTAACAAATGCAGAATCGAGGAGGTCCGAGTCCTTCTCAATAAAGTGAGTGATGTCATACGAGCAATTTCCTGCGTAGTGGTTGATGCCAAACAGGTTCTTCTCGCTGGCGCCAATCTGGGATGGGCTCGTCACAAAAGACGCGTGCGATCCACACTTGGAGATAAGGTCCTGCAGCATGTCTTCGTCTTTCTTCTCGCCCGCCTTTCCAGACTTGAACGAGGAGCATGACTTGCTGATCACACCAAGCATGCCCCCTGGCTTCTTAGTCGAGCGCTCCGACAACTGAACACCCCGAAGCAGTTCGATGCAAGCAGAGTTGTCCATAGTAGATATAGAAGGAAGGGAAATGCCGTCGCCGGTGATATGGCTGTTATACCCGAGTCTGTCATCAAACATGTTGCGAAGCACGTAAGACTGCATGACCTCATCTGCAAAGTTGATACAGAATTCGTCAAACCCATTCTGCCCGTACGCAGAAATCAAAGGAGCGGTGCCTGTGAACGACATCGACCCGGTGGCAGTCGGGCCACGGGACTGGAAGCCTGGTTGATCATAGATCAAAATCTGCGTTGCAGGGAGTACTTCCCGGTTGGCAGGGGCAACCTTGTGATTGGCGGTCTCGACGATATATGAGAAAAGGATAGCATACAGGTCGCGCATGAACTGGTCACGCTGCGCTGCACTCTGCTCCACGTTCAGCAATACGGTGTACAGCTCCTTCCGGACATAGCTCGTCTTGTTCGTCAGAACGGCAGTCAGGTCCTCAGCAGAGACGCCAAGGAGCTTTGCCACATGCTCCAGCACAGTCGCGTTAGCAACATAAGCAGAAACATCACGCGCGTCTGCCTCCGTGAATTGAACGTTGCTGAGTAGGAGAATCGCAACGAGGAGGGTAAATATCGCCGAGACATGCTTCTGCTTGAAGCCCAAGGCGCGCATGGCAGCGCGAACCTCTTCCATTGCGATAGCGTCATCGCTGAAGGGGCCACTCGGTAAGCGATAGCACCCGGATGACGCCAACAGCGAATAATCGGACGGGTCCTCAAGTGCAAGCTGATCCCGTTCCTGGGGCGTAGCGCCCGCTAAAAATTGATAGAAAATATGGAACGTGCGTTCCTCATGCGTGAGGCGTGAGAGGCGGGACTTGTCAAGTGCAAACGCCAGGACCTTAGCCGAGTCGATGCGTCCGCGAGGATTGAAGTGCAGCTCCAGGTAGCGCGAATGCCGCGAGGCGCCGGGGTTCATAAGTGTTTTGGCATTGCCAAATGAATCGAGCAACGTGGAGAAGGCCTTGATTTGGCCTGCAATACGCTTTTCCTTCTTTGAGCGTGCGGAGAGCCGAAAAAGCTGGTCGACCAGCAGCCTGGCGCTCGTTGACTTTCCCGAGCCGGTGATGCCTCTGTTTCAATATTGTGAACAAGATAATACTAGACTATGCTGCGTACGAACCGAGTGATAACGGACTGGGACTGATTCCGGCGACGCATGAGGAGGTAGATTTGAGCGGCAAACTCATAGAGGTGCGGCTGGAGCAGCCGAGAACTTGCAACTGGCAAGCTAGTGTCCTTGTAACACCGCTCCTCATACTCCTTTGCACTGAGGTCATTGACATTGGCAAGTGTTTTGTATGGATTGACGACAAGTAAATTGGCGGTGGCGATTTTTGTGTAAGGTAAATCGGCACGAAAGCGGGTATTCAGGACGGTGACGATGGCATCGTCGTTGGGGTAAACCGTTGCAGAGGCAGATGAAGAAACGAGGTCGACGAGGTCGCCAGAGTTGACGGCGTGGTTGGCAAGGGAGCCCGATGCAGAGGCCATTACTGGCCCTCAAACGAACGACAAAAAGACAGAAAAAGAAAGAAAGACGATTGGCTGCGACAGCGACGACGACGATAATGATGGTGGATGAATGGAAAAAAAGGCGTCGCAGCCTTGTCTTGCGAGCGAGCAGGTAAAGATTGAAATTGCACTTGGAGCCTAGTTAACCGCCCATTTTGGGTCTAGGCCTTGTGACCTGTACGCAATCCCGGTCGTCTGAATCCGTAAAACCCGAACACTGCTCTTTTAACGTTGCATTGCATCATTGACCATTCTGAAGCCCAACGTCGTCGAGTGCAGAGTAGTATAAAGAACAGATAGTATTTAGACGCGCACAACACACAAAATAGTATGCTATAAGTAGACCCATCATCCTCTCACTGTCATGGGTCATGCCTCCCCACTCTCGCTAGGAGAAACGTCTACAACTAAATTAGTCGCAAAACAAACGCGACTTGGAACACAAATCTCACCAGAATCTCCATTCACACCTGCAGTTCCGGCTGTCTCGCGTACAAGCGCCTCTCCCCACCCTTCTTCAAACAATTCTGCGCGCTCAGATGGGTGGGTGATACCTTCTGCGATCTTGCCCTTATTTTTAGTCCGCAACTCGCCTCGCCATGCATCGACTGCCATTGGCACTTGACTGCGACGTCGTCAATCTCAAAGTCACATCGACGGATCAATCAATCAAACTCACCCCGGTGCATACGTCCGTGCAAAGAGCGCAGCTTCTGGTGCACGATTCGTCTTCACAAGCAGGTCCACGCATGATTTTGCATCTCCTAGCTGGAAGAGTGTCGCAAACGCCATATTATTCGCGCCCTTCTTCTCAGCGGTCGCTGCAAGCTTTTCTAGCCCCTCTCGATCTCCCGTCGAAAGCAGGAGTAGCATCAGCGCACTCAAATCACCTGCCTTTTCAAATGCTTCCCGAGCTAGATCGAACCGCCACACCGTAAGCGCACGATCGCCAATCGCCTTCCACTTTGTCTCTGCCTCTGCCTCTACGACAGAGCGCGTGATCTCAACCGCCGTATCTAGGTCATCGAGTTGCAATGAGAGGTCGAACTTGTGATCCGGGTCCGTAGTCACTTCCAGGGCGAGCTCTTTGAGGTCTAAAGAAAAAGATTGACTGAGTCTCGTGTGTTGGGATGAAATTAAAACCACTCATACCTCGACCCTCCAGGAACCGAGCGACTTTGCTTAGCTGCTCCTTTGGTAATGTGGGCAGAATCTCAGCTGCTGAGTCCATGTCTCCACGGAGGACAGCCGTCTGGTACTCTACAACACTCAATGATAACGAATATCCAAAGACATTCATATCCTTGTCTGCAAGGTACACCCGATTATGTGCGGGTATGTATCCTAGTATATACATCGAGCTGCAATAATGTCAGTTTAGATTTGATGATTAAAACTATGCATGCACGCACGTATCGGATGGGCTGATCGTGTACGATTCATTGCCCACGAAGTAGTTGAGGCGGTTTCCACCCGTGGTGTAGATAAAGCAGTCGCCTATCCATTTTGCCGTCTTAACGCTGATAAAAAAACGCGATTAGCTGGGAATGAAACTCCACCGCACAACATGACGCACCTGTCCGAAATCTCAGCAACAACATCAAACGCCTCCTCAACACCCTCATCCGTGATCTCTACACCCTCCTCTAGTTTTGAGGTGTACGCATCACGGTCGAACTTGAGGATGTAGAAAGAGTCTTCCGAGACAACCGCCACAAGTGTCCCTGTTGTCGACCAAAAGATCTATGATAAATAAATCATCAGCACTATGCATTCAATCCGAACTTCAAACTCACATTCTTCGCGTCCACATCAATCCGTCTCACAATCTCCCCGCTCTCCCAATCCCAAAAGATAACAAAGCCCTTCCCCCGAGCGCCAAGAACCGGACCACCATAAATGGCATCCATCGCCCAGCTTCCTACACCTTTCATCCCCGCACCGCCACGCTCCTTAAAGTTCTTATACACCCTTAGCTTCACCTTGCTCTCCAGCACCGCATACGTGTTCGAGTCGCCCGCCCAAGCGAAGCCCGTCCCAGAGCCAAACGCCTTGTTCCGCCATGCAAGCGCCGTATAGAGAATATACTCTCCATCACCAACGACAGTCACAAAGCGTCCATTCGGCGAGTGCAGCAGCGCCGTAGCGAAGATCTCCGTGGTGCCGATTTCTTTGATCGACACGGGGATGCGGTTGCCTTCTGCGTTGTTGATGTCGGCAAGAGTGGCGAGGTTGCCAGATAGCACGATTTGGTTCTTCGTGTATATCAACTTGCCTGATGGGTCCATACTGTACGTGGGCTCGTCCCGACCAAGCTTGATTGATAGGCGTCAGCAAGGAAAGCGTGTAGACGCAGATAACGCAGACTGACCTTGATCACGACGATACCCTCATCAAAGCCAACAGCCACCTCGTTCGCATCGCGGCGCAGCGAGACACACCATGCGCGCTCGAGCGCGTAACTCAGAGTATTCTCTAGGCGGTAGGTATTGCTGTTCCATATCTTGACGGTCCCGTCTTCGCTGCCGCTGATGATGATGGGCAGGTTGGGGTGGAATACAGCGAAGCTTGGGTTGTTCGTGTGTCCTTCCATCGTCTGCACGCAGCTCTTGCTGAGGTAGTCCCAGATCTTGATCGTCCGGTCGTCGCCTGTCGTGACGAGGTATGGCTTATCCGAGCCGGGGTAGAAGTCGACGTAATTGACGCCCTTGTCGTGCGCGTCCATAGTGAAGTTGGCGGTAGGGGAGGCAAGAGACCACATCTTGACGGTGCGGTCAAGGCACGCAGATGCGAAGGTATTCGAGTCCTTAGGGTTGAAGGTGATGTTCATGATATAGTGCGTATGACCCTCATAGACCTAGCGGGAGATGAGGAGAGTAGACCGCACGCATCGTATTAACGCACCTGAATGCATTTCCACTGTTTATCCCAATCCCATGCTTTGATAGTCATGTCATCACTTCCTGTAAGGACGATACTTGCGGTGGGGTGCACTGTAAGGCATCGTATATAGTCTGGGTGTGCCTCGAACGCGGTGACCTTCTCGTGAGTGTTGTAATTGAAGACACGCAGCTGGAAGTCGTCTGAACCAGCAACAAACCAGTTTTTTCGGGGAATGAATTTGACACAGCGCACTGGAACGGATGAGACCTCAAAGGTCTTGACGAGTGCACCAGTTTCGTGGTTGTAGATGTTGACGGAACCATTGTACAGACCTGTTAGCAGCCATGGCTCGGTGGGGTGGAAGTCGGCGCCCTTGACCCGGTCTGAACGAGAAAATAGTTTTCGCTGATCATGTCTGATTCAGATTTAAGAAAAATGGACTGGCTCTGAGACCTACATTGACATCGAACAACATGGCGTCGGCGTCGTTTGGGTTGTCCTGGGCGGTGTTACTTAGCACGTACGGTATATTTCCACCCCTCAAAAGAGGGTTGTATGACACGTGCCAGCTATTCACAAAACAAATTCACAACAAAAAGTTCATCCCAAATTCCTATATCGATGTCCTAGGTCTCAATCATGGTTCCTGTTCATATGCATTATGCACGAAGGTATTGTTACAATCGACATTGGACAATATTTACTTGACGATCCTCGATAGCCATGATTTCCTTCAAGTGATACCGAAAATACACGCATGATCAGGGGGTATGTATCAAATCTGGGTGATGATGAACGCTGAACGTTCGAAGCTCGAACGCTGGGTCTTGAGAGAGCATTCTGTGAAAGTGAGTTCTTTGAGAGTCTTCTTTGATGCATTGTGGCGCTTAGATGCACGCTGCGCGTGAAAAAAATAGGACTCGCTGCCTCGCGCCATGCCCGTTATGGCATAACTACACACGCGTCAAAGGGAAGGTTATAAACTGAGCGCCAAGGCACCTTATACATGGCTTAGCACTCTTTCCCCTCACCACTGGGCTCTTGCAGCACCGTCGTCGTAAGTTCACCCTCCTCTCATAATTATTTTATCCTAAGCGGACCGTCAGGGTATGAATGACCCATACCACATCAACTGTCTTCCAGCGGAGCTGCTCTTGAGCATCTTCCGGCTCACGGAAACCCGCGGTCGACCCCACGGACTGCCTGGCCTCGTCATCGTGTCGCACGTTTGCAGGCGCTGGCGATATCTCACCCTCCAGACTCACTCACTCTGGACGGTGATATCAATTTCTAACAAGGAGAAAGACTATGCCCACCATGCCCGTGTCTGGCTCGAGCGAAGTGGTGCATTACCAGTTGACATAACTGTCTACTGGGACTCGGCATTGGTGGAACGGAGAGCTGAAGCGACCCTCTTTCCCATTGACGATGCTGCTCCATGGGCTGACGAGACCTCTCATTACGTCAGACGTTCTTACATGGAGTATGAACGCTTCCGTGAACTCGAGCGTCAGTCTCTCATGCGTGAGCTTGACGGACACAAACACCGCTGGCGCTCCTTCAAATGGAGCGTAACGTCGGTCGTGTCTGAGGAAAACGCAGATGCAGACGTGGTGAGTGTGGTGCTGATTAGCAACTAGATCATGCATTTTCTTATCGCACTAAACAAGTAGACGACATTGGGTGCCTCTGATGACTTTCCTGATCTGCATGTCAGCTCAGCTTCGTCTTCAATTTATATGGCGATGGACCTTCCATCGCTGTCTTCCAAGCTGTCATCACCATCTTACACATCAGCTCGCCCAAGGAAGTACTCCTTTCTTACAAGGCAAAAAACAAAAGCGTGTAGGTGTTGGTCAAAATTGCGTGATTTCATTACTGCGCTCATCACCGTTCTGTTGTCGAATCGATGATAATATCCCTAGTAACTGATCTAATGCACGCATATCGTAAAGTATTGCGTATGTATTATTTATAATTCGCCATCTCAGCACTCTTAAGAGACTGTTTATTAGGCTGGCCTGCCTTGTCATTCTTGCGGGGTCTACATAGTAAGCTAGTTCATGCAGTCGACAGATGATTATACACGTTGGAGTTTGATATAGGTTCGCGCTTGGATAGCCCCGACTACAGATATATACCTACCTTCTTGTTGTATCCCGCCATATCGGGTACTTGTCGTCGTTCAACAGATTTTATTCTGGAACTCGTTGGAACAACCGTGGAATGAATGATAAATCGCCATGTATTTGTTCCTGTTGGTCAAAGGCTTCTTGATTCAATACAAACAAACACCACGTTGTCATATTGAACAAGCGGGACGTCGACGACGTGTTGTATGATATTTTTCCAACTAATGATCCATACCAGTTGAACGCGCCGCTAGGTTGATAATTTTTTACTTCACCCGTCGCCCCTCTTTCGTCGTTTGGATGTGATGGTTCTTCTACTAAACTAAACCTTGTTTTTCTGTTAACGAAGTCAAGAAGAAGAAGAAGGTGGACAGGTAAAGTGATGTCGGAGTCGTGTTAGTTCCTGAGTAATGGGAATGCAAAGGCATGAGTGCTGGGGCAGGCAGCAACGTGTATGACCACATCCCCTCATGTTTCTCCCCTTATTGCCGCAGTCGCATGCATTCACGAGGCGCGAAGTACATCGCAGGGCTGCGCCTTTTGGATAATGTGACATACAATCTCGTCCGTGATTTTACAAGCTATGTATCCTCATCATATTCTTGATGGGCGGATCTGCCTCATGTCACGACACTGCCCAGCGCCTGCCTTCAAGAGCTCTACAGCCTTGGGGTGTCTTACACTTCACGATGCTCCCACGTGTGTTTGCCTCATGGTCGACCACGCGATTATCATTCAATAGTCGCGCACATCACATCATATCAATACCTTCCGAAGAACCGGTGCTCGCGAGCAAGTAACTTCCAATTCATTCACATGGCCCGTCCTCGTCGAAACCGCCAGGCATCACTAATATATAGACTGCGCTGTCCGACGTTTGTCCGCATTGCATCCACTTGAACATCCTACTCGTACTGCCTGCTTGAGCGTGTTATCTATAGTTTTTTGCCTGCATCCTCCTTCCCTAGCTTCTCTTGAAGAACATCTGGGTCGCTTGTGAATCATATTGAACAATGTCCGCCCAGTCTACGACTCCTCCGCCGAAGAAGACCTTCCGGTCTCGTGTTGGAACAGCCATGCGTCGTTCCTCTACGAGCTGGACCTTGCCAGGATTGCCAAATCGCTCTAACACAACTCCACCTCCCCCTGAGGACCCAGCGTCCCCTCCTCTTGAGCGCGAGGCCTCCACCACCTCCCTCAGGCAGCTTAACACCACACCACCACCACCTTCGAACCCCTTGGCTACTGATACCATCCCTGAATCGCCTGCTCGTGAAGCAGCTGCCCTTGCAGAGACATCTCCTCAAGGACCATCCCCTCTCGCAGGGCAAGTTATCACCGCTGAACCTGCTTCCGAGTCTTCTCTTCAAGCTCCTGAAGAAAGGCGCAAAACTAATGAAGCGGCAGGAGCAGAAGAACCCCGCTCCGACATTCCCTCAGTCGTGATTAATTCACCCGAACCTGCGACGGAGGCTGCTCTTGCTCCTGTGCTCACGGAAGAGCCAGAAGAGATGTCACCAGAACCGACCAAAGAGCCAGCTCGCACTCAGAATACTCCACCTCCTGACTCCACAGCACAGGCTCCTGTTGCTGCCTCATCGCTGTCTCCAGTCACTGCTCCTGCCCCTCCCCCAGCACGTGTACCCACACCTCCGGCTCCAGCTGCAGCACCGACGCAAGCCCCTGCAAGGACCCCTCCTCCAGCAGGAGAGACGGCAAGAGCGCCTCCCATAGCACCCCAGGTATCTGCTTCCACATCAGGTCGTGCACCGACTGAGGCATCAGTGCCATCCCGCACGCCATCCTCAACGCCTCCAGCGCCTCCTGCGGAGATCTCTCGTGCCCCATCGACTGCACCACCGACTCCCCCTGCGGGGGTCTCTCGTGCTCCATCGACTGCGCCACCAACTCCTCCTGCAGAGACGCAAGCCACCACTGCCCCAGCTGTAGGTTACTTTGATTTAGTTCCGCGCACCACATCTCCCCTGGATGCAAATCCAGCTGAGGAGAGCTCGAACGTCTGGGCAGATCAAGTCACCACTGCTGTTGAGCCTTCATCTACGGCAGCGCCGGCCCCAGCATCCGACCAACCTTCCACTCGCCCTGCAGTATCTAAAGCAGTGAAGGCTATCACTCGTCCTCGGGGGTCATCCGTCGCCTCTTCTCAGATGATGGCCCAACAACCGAGTCGGAAGCCGAGCTCCAACTTCCAGCCACGCGAACGGGAGATTGTGGGGACGACGTACACCTGGAGTAATCCAAGCAGTGTATTCAACCAAAGCAAGGCGAGCCTGACGTGCGTTTTTCTTATTTGATACCTTGATGCTGTCTGATGGATAGTACAGCATGCCTTCAGAAGATCCGTTCGTAGATCCAAGGCACGCAGGTCCTGGTTACCTACTATATCCCCCTCAACAGCCTGCTGCACTGACATCACCTGTTGTACCTGAGTACGTGCTTTGTTATCTTCGTAGAAACCTTTGAACTAATTGTCTTGTTAGTGTGTTTGATCCTCGATCCCCGCGAGATGAGACGATGATCGCTCCTGCTGAGCCAGTGGCCGTACCGCTACCTGCCATGCATGAAGTCATGCTTACCAAGTACGCCGTCCGTTTATATCTCGTCCCACAGTATCTTAAGCCTCGACAGCTCCGTTCGGCAAGTCCAACCACCATCAAGATATTCTTCGAGTGAAGGCGAGAATGCTGGGTATTTTGGGAGAGGAGAACAGCGAGAGACAGAGTAAGTCCAGATTAGTTGTTTGTTCACACATCTCATACAATCACCTCACAGCGAGCGCCACCCCTTGATCCCTCGCCACAACCGCCCGTCTACGCCTCCCATCATGACTACATTCGAAGAGCCCAGCCCAACAGAATCATATCACTACAACGTCAGCCAGCCCACTCCGCAACGAGCCCAGCCCGCCCGGCCGGACGGAAACGGCTCCGCACACACCTATTCGTATGGGTCAGTGTCCAGACCATATGTTGCTCGTGGTTGGATAGAGCAGGCGCTACCTCACGGTGCGAAATACTTCGTGAACCCGCGCGTCCAAGCTACGACCGATGTCGACCTTCGGAACTTGACTAAACTGGAAGCGGTTATGTCTGTCGTGGAGGCGGCTGGTAGCGCCCCCGAAGGATGTGAAATGTGGGTCAGAGAAGGTCCCGTCGCGAAGAAGGGCTGGAGAAGACAGAAGAAGGCTGCAGGGCCCGTTATCAGTTGGGTTGACCATCGAGTCCGCAGAGTCTCGAGCGAGATCCCTAGTGTCGATGGAATTATCTTCTCTGGGGAAGATGACAGTCAGTGGTGCTTTCTCATACACACCGCCGTCTAACGAGAACACGCAGGACTTGATGAAGAGTATAGATACTGGGCATTCGTCGAGTGTCACCCTGCGCATATTTCATTACCGCCAAGCGCTCGGCAAGAAGCTGTAGACACTCTTCACTGGTCTTACACAGACCCGTTATTGGCGCATCCTCAGCCGGTTCCGCCTCCCTTCAGCCAAGACGAATGTCAAAAGTTGTTGAGGCATCTGAACGGTTCGTCATCTTCTGCTTTCTCAAGCGGTGGGCGTCATTCATCTCTTTTGCAGACCCCAGCCTTTTGTCGACTACGACCCATACCCGGATGATCGCCCGTATTCTGCTTCGCGTTGGTATGTAGTACCCTGATTTCATTGGAAAGACGTTGATCTCTCACATCTCTACAGCTCACTGGCGTCAAATGCACTTCCGACCACACAAGCCTCTTCCCCACGATGTGCCCATCATGCAGCGTCCCAAACGGCACGTCCCCGCCGGTCGCATGTTCTTCGATATCATCGTCGGCATCCTGTGCCTAGGAATTCCATTCTTCCTAGTTGACAGGTCAACCTACGGTGGACATTTGGACTTGGAGAGCGGCATGGCATCTCATACTAGCGGTTCCATGTTCCTCGTTGGGGCTTGCGCGTGTCTAGTGGTGAGCATCGCCCGTACATCTGTATCCTAAATATCTAACACCGTGATGGTTCAGGCCGCGGTCATCCTCAGCGCTTCTGTCACGCTCATGACGCTGCCTGGTATGCACGGCATCGCACGCACCGCAGGCCTCATCGCCATCATGTGTTCGGTGTTGAGCATGATCACATCTTTCATCTCTATCATCCGGTACAAGGCGGAATTGGCGCACGGGACGCACACGTCGGGATCCGAAGGATTTGTGCTGCTATCTGTGCGTTTATCGTTACTTCTTTACAATGGGCCTATGTTTACAAATTTCTTTTCTCAGCGCCGGAGTGTGCTCCAGTCTCTCCCGCTTGTGTTCCTAGCCTACTCCGTGGCAGGCTTTATCACGGGCGTTGTCATCTACTCATTCAACGGAGCCATGCTCAATGCGACTGCGAGCGGGGACGCTGTCACAAGTAAGTTTGAAGACTGGAGTCGTTTGTTCATGGTCGGTGTTCTTGGAGGGGTCGCTGGGGTGCTTGTTGCTTCTGCGATGGTTAACGTTCAACGACGATGATCCAATAATGATAGGTACTTTGGCTGCTTGTGATTATCTTACTATGTTCAATTAGTACATATTCAGAATTTTTATTGATTTGCGTCATGGTACTTATAAGTGCAATGCGGCCAAGTACCTGCTAGTGGTCTTCACACATGTCGAGCTCTGAGAAACGCAAGGTAGGAAATTGATATACAAATGTCCTGGAAGCTACAGTTGACTTGGACTCGGATATGTCAAGAGTCAAGGTGTCGCAATGGAGTGGCTCCTGCACTAGCGGTGTACGGAAATCGCCGAATGTATGATAACCTAATTTTGAACCATCGCTCGTGCATTTGCAAGATGCTCAGACTACATGGTCACGGTAGGGATTGGCACAATACCTGCGAAGAATGTTGGAAATACGAACTTGCGTTAGTCAGTTAGCTTACTTAATCACACGGTACGGTCTAGTATGCATGTTTTATAGTAGCAAATTGAGCCTTTCGCCCGTCATCATCTCGCTCGCTCCCTGCCATTTCTCACAAAGAATGCATCCAGCGTGTAGTTGCAGCTGGCTGCATGATTAGCAGAATTGGGATTCCACTCAGCTTCACCGTGTTCGATCGACCGCTGAATCTGACGCAACTACGCCGTCCGAGGTACGTCCGCCCGCATTGGCCCGTAGTACTTCGAATTGAACATCCTTGTACTCATAGTGTAATTGAGTGGCATATCTGTAGTTGTTGTGTACCTGCATTAAGTCCTTCCCTAACTTCTCTTGAAGAACATCTGGGCCGCCTGCAAATGATCTTCCAAACACTCTAGGTAGGATCTCCTCCGGAGAGTCAGTACTTGGAAAGTTAATATTTCTGATTCCCAGTTACTGTCAGCGAAGAGGAATTGATATCGCTAGCAAAAAAACTCGCTCAGATCAGTGATATTGTTCGCGACGTTCATAGACCTCCACATCCACATCCTTGCGCTGCAGCAAGGTGTGGACCGTCTGAAGAATTTGGAACACAATCAACAAGCTGAGTTTTCCCTTGGATGGCCATATATCAATATAGCTTCAAGCACGACTCTGACTCTGACTGTCTCACGGGTGTGAGACACATGACTGGGACGTGACAGTTTACACTCGAGGTACGCTTGCAAATCCCACAGAACACCTGCAGAACATCTGTTCACATGCCAATGCTCCAGTGCTCCAGTTGTCTGCAGATGATTCAACTCTCCAGCCCTATTTCCTCAAATTTCCCAAGTCAACCTTCGAACTTTGCAAATTGGGATGTTGCGCTTCCTGAGCCGCCCGCTATAAAGCGTTAGTTTTGCGCTAGATGGACGCAGACAAACTAACATCAACTGACCCACTGCGGATGGAATGAGCATGTGTAAGGTGCAAATATGAGGTCGCCACTATGTCTGACGCTCGGAGGATTTATCAGGTGAATTTAACTCTGTAGGTCGCGAGAAATGTACTGGGTCGTGTTCCTCGTCGAACAACCCGCCGTCCGTTCCGTCAAGCGGATATTACATTAGTGCATTGAACCTAGCGGAACGGTGTGAGCTCGCCCATATATCTGCGGTTCAGACTTTGACTCGCTCATACTGTGGTATGTTACCTCTGGCGGAGCGGTTAACATTGTCATACTCTTTCGGGCGTTTCCCATCGCATTCACGACAATTACACTGGGACGTATAGGGCCAGAGGAAGGGTTTATCTACGTCGATTGAAATCGGACGAGTCAGCACATGGGCTACATGCGTATATGATGATTCATAGCTAGCATGAGCACCGTTGGAGTATAGATTCATAGGGATCCATGTAACAAATATCAAGACATCTATGCTTCAAGTCCAGTGGATAGCACAATGAGAGCGAGAATAGTAATCGAGGATGTCCACAAAATGACTAGAAGCAGAAACAAAACCGGCCACTGCCATGGTCCCCAGCATTGGTCGGCGCTGCAGCGGTTGACTGTCGTGAATTGGGGTTCTGTGAAGGAGGATCATCATCAAAGTATTCATCCGGTACCAAGTCGTCGTCCTGTTGTTTGGAAGCACCCGCTGCGGCGTTGCGCTGCAAATAGAAGAATGAGATCTCCATGACAGCGAGCCAAATTAGCGGAGCACACCTGTTTGCCTTGTGCAAGAGGAACATCGACGATAGGCGGTTCCGCATGATCAGCATGAATGGGCCACCAGTTTGCAAGGCGGGATGTTAATGTGATAGGAGCTCTGGGAGATGATACAGCGGTGGGTGCTGGTATGCGCTGAGAGTGATAAGACGTGAGTCGAATATGTGATGACATCCGTCGATACTCACGCTCTCGCGAGGACCCACACGTGAACGTCCTTGTGTTGTGGCCTTCGAAGGAGAGTGGATGGGATGTAGACGCGATGTAGCAGGGATCTGTGGGGTAATCGTCGAATCAATTGCTAAAGGAAGAAGACAAGGGACATACATCTAGTGGATCACGAAGGTGCTCATTTAGAACAGGAGGAATTGCCTCCGTTGGAGAAGATGAGCGAAGGAATTTGCGCAGGTGACGAAGGAAAACATGTTGCTGCGGGTCTCTTGTAGGTAGAGGTATTGGCTGATTAGGAGTACAAGATATGAAGCGTGGTGTTGCTGAATTATGGCGACGACGAGGACGACTGGGAGCATCCGGCTGCAATGTCGAATGTCAACCAGCATAGAAGTCAAAATGAACATGACGCATACATCCAGTAAATCCTCGAGGGTTGCACCGGTCTTCTAGAGAAAGTTATTAGACCGAAGCTGAGTAAAGGGGGGTGAAGACGCACTTTGGGGTGTCCTTTTATCGCAAGCCCGATGCTGGCCAGAATGTTGGGTGGAGTGTCGCATATGTAGATATTGTTGTGATCACTGCTGTATGACGTGTAAGCTAGTTGTTGCATGTCTGGTGAGAAGACAACAATGTTGGCATTGATATCGTGGAATGAGGCAAGCAGCTGGCGGGATTCGAATGCCCAGAGCTTGATGCCGTCGTGTGAAGCGCTGGCGATGAGAGTTCCATCAGATGACGGCGCTAGACCATTGATGGTGTCAGTATGGCCTTCGAAGGGAGCTCCGACAGTCTCGAGTGTCGACGCGTCGAACTCATAGAATGTATTGGAAGATGGATCATCCGAGAAGTTGAATACAGCCAGAATTCTGGTTCCTTTGTTTGTCCAGAACACCGGCGCATATGTTGCTGGCGCTAACTTCTCTGACCCTTTCATTCTTCGATCCAATTTCTGTGTTTGAATATCCCAAACGTCAAGGTAGCGCCTTCCGAATGAAATTACCGCGAGCTTCTTTGAGTCAGGCGAGAACCTAACTGTGCCCGCCGATTTAGCAATGTTGAATGGACCAGCCACCAGCTTGCCTGTGTCCAAACTCCATATCCGCGGGTGATCGATTTGATCCTCTGAGTTTGATCCACTCGCAAGCAGCATGCTGTCCGCAGAGATATCCATGCAAGTGATGTGTTCTGAGTCGCCATGGAATGCTTTCACGATCCCTGTATCAACCTCCCAGGCTTTGAGCTCCCCCGGGATATCATAGTATTCTCCACCAGCAGTGACAACCCATCGACTATCCCCTGATACCGCTACCGCGTTTGCTCCATATTTGCAAACTTTCCGCGCCTTCTCAATCTCCTTGCCCGCATGCAGGTCCCATTGCCGAACAGCTTCATCATCATAAGATGCGCTGATTATTTGCTTGCCACCCGAAAAGTAGGAAATCGATCGAACATAATCGTTCTTATGACCCTCCAAGGTGATCACCGGTGTCAGTTTCATCTCCTTTGCTGCAGGAGCAGGTCGTCGCGATGTGAAAGCCATGGGATTACGTCTTCGCGAGTGAAACTAGCTAGCCGGGGAGCAGGGTATTGTGTGAGTGCGATGGAAGGGTAGCGGTAACGACTCCTCGCGTTTAGTATGCCTGACGCTGATAAGGATGCTGAAAGTGGCCAATTTGTTCGACAGTTCGTCACCCACTGAAGCTGATCGTCAGTTCAATCGTGCTGCGAGCTCAAGCAATACTTTGATGTTACCAGTTGGCTAGCGAGGAAGAAGTGTGAGAAATGAACCTGGGTGAGTCTCGGCGCCGTTGTCACTCTTGTATATCTCCCCATCTGCAGTTCCGCACTGCCTCATCCATCTATCTGAGTCATGCGTCAAGATTGTTTTCCCTAGAAATCTACTTGTTTAAAAGCTTCCATTTCAAACATTCAACCTGCATCATTTTCCTTCCGAGCGCCCCACCTGGATATTCCACTGCTAGCGATTATATCCCAACGCATGACGATAGATGGTGGTGGTACACCATGTCACGCACCTTTTTTGCCTCTCGTCTCAAAAACTTTCTTAAACGCCACTTCTGGTCCCTCCTCATACCCAACGCCCACCTCTGCACCATCACCCAAATTGCCCGTTATCCAGCGTGTCCCCTTGCCACCGTTGCCACCACACCACTTCCTCCACATCCACCTCTAGCTTTGCCATCTAGTTTGCAGAGGACGTGGAGGGCAATGAGCGACGCCCCTCGAAGAATATAAGCTCGTGAGTGCTGCGCGTCGGCTTCTGAGGCACTCTAGACACGACTTTTTCCTCAGATGTGTTCTTCTGATTCATCGCCCCCGTCGACATGTTTTCGGGCACTGCGACAAGCTGCGTGAGCAAAAACTGCTTGATCCACTGCAACTATCTTCTCCGTGGGTGGCTGGAGTTTCGTCGGTGTGCAAGAGTACTCTGGTCCGACGCGTCTGATCAGGTGCTCGCGGAAGCACACCACCCGAGTCCGGACCTGGAAGGACAAGCACTAGGTTGCGACCTTCCCATAGTCGATGCCTGTGAACTGCACTCCCATTTTTGATGTGGACGGAACTTCTCGTCCCCTTGGAGGTCAGGTCTAGAGATCAATGATTGCACAATAGATGAGTGTGGCACAATGATTTATATCCTGCAAGCATGAACAGTTCCCTATTGACCTCGTTTGCAAAATCTAGAGTGAATGCGCGTTGCCCTCGAAATGTTTACGCTTCAGTGCGACAGCCCATTCATTGTCAGGTGCCCCGTGTTCATTCCAATACGACTAACAGTATTTGTTTAGACTTGTCAAGGTGTTAGAATCGTAGTTGCTGCTGCGGGCTGTGTTGATCTGGAGGCCATGACCCGTCACTAACAAGCCCGGTTCAGGGTGTTATCTCGGTCCGTGCGGAGGAACGGCAGGGACTCCTCGTGTGGTGTATGCCTGGCGTTGATAGGAACTTGAAAATGACTAGCTCCCTTGAAAGCACTTTATCTGCCATATCTGATCGTCAGTTCATCCGTGCTGCAAGTTCAAATATTGATGTTACCAGAAGCTATCAGGGTCCAAGGAAGAAGGACAAAGAATTGGCCTGAGTACGTCACGCTTGCCCTTATAACCAGCGCGCAGCTGTGCCATTTCACTCACAGCCCTTTACAGCCATGGCCAAACATTCTATGATTCACCGGGTCACTTTAAGGCGCTGCCTACTACTAGTACACAAGACTTGGTTTAAGGCCAACACGTGTAATGCTTCTAAGCTCAAAGATGAGACGGTACTGCTGAGGATACTGCGGTGTCCACATAGAATCGCTGTTTGAATCTCATCTGATGTGTTCCGTTTTCAGAGGCGCGAGTCTTTTGAAGAGGTACAGACTTGATTTATCAAGATTCTGTAAATCATAACAAACGCCAGCGTTGAGCAGGATTGATCGAGGCAGCGAAAAATCCCGGTTATTAGGAGCAAAGACAACCACCACGATGTAATGCTCTACGGCGGTGACAGTAAGTGTTGATCATCCTGACAATAATATCCAATGCTAGAGCTAAGACGTGTAATAATGTGATTCAATTGCCAGTTTTGTCTGGTCATATCAGTTTCGGGTTAATTTCCTGATGTTAAGGTCTTTCGAACTCCACATTCAGAACACCTGCAGGGCGTCTTTGCTCATGACAACGCCTCAGAATCCAGATGAGTCTGCAGAAGATTCTGTCCGCTAGTCCTATTTCCTCAATTTTCCCAAGCCAAACTGTCTCACTTTGGGAGGTTGCGCTTCCCACTCCACAAGAGGAGTACAAGTAGTGCGTTTCAAATCAATAACTGCCTCAAAGCTCACAGCTCATCGGATGGTGTTACGCGAAAGGAATGCTATAGATCCTGAATCCATTCGAGTGGCAATGGAGTAGGGGACCCCTAGGCGAGGGGCAGCCCAGAGTCGGAGACAGACGGAGAGAGCTGCGCTTAATCATCCGTTAGGTTCATAGTCGGATGTCGTAGAGTAGTTCTGGCATTTTGCCTTTGCCAGCTGCTCGGGGGCTTAGCCTGCCAGACTAGGCCACTCCAGCAACATCTGACGAGATACGACATCTGCAAGATTCCATACATAGTAGCAAATGCAGGTGTCGAGCAGGCACTTACGGATTGACTGAAGGGCCTAGGGATCGCTACTTCGGAGTTCTCTAGATACCATAACTTAATAAGGTAGGATCTCCTGACCCTCCGGAGAGTCGGTACTTGGAAGGTTAATATTTCTGATCCTCGGTTACTGTCAGCGAAGAGGCATTGATATCGCTAGCAAAAAAACTCGCTTCGAGTTAAATCAGTGATATTGTTCGCAACGTTCATAGACCTCCGCATTCACATCCTTGCGCTGCAGCAAGGTGTTGACCTTCTGAAGAATTTGGAACACAATCAATAAGCTGGGTTTGGCCTTGGATGGCCATGTATCAACATAGCTTCAAGTACGACTCTGACTCTGACCATCCCATGGGTGTCAGACACATGACTGGGACGTGACAGTTTATACTCGAGGTATGGTTTCAAACCACACAGAACACCCGCAGAGCATCTGTTCACATGCCAATGCCCCAGTTGTCTGCAGATGATTCAACTTTCCAGTCCTATTTCCTCAAATTTCCCAAGTCAACCTTCGAACTTTGCCAATTGGGATGTTGTGCTTCCCGAGCTGCCCACTATGAAGAGGAGTCCCAGTGCGTGTCAAATCAGCAGCTACTTTGGAAGAATGGAGGAGCTGTCCGTGTCTTCAGCGGTTGCATTGGAAACCTCTGGAGCAACTTACCATGCTCCGCGCACGTACGGAAAGTTCTTGAGTTCGCGTAACTGTAGAAGGGTTTGGAGAGTACCTGGTTGACCGCAAGAGGTCACGGTCGGGTCTTTATTTCGGGAGATGAACGTAAGTGTTAATTTCGCGCTAGATGGACGTAGACAAACTAACATCAGCTGACCCACTGCGGATGGAATGAGAATGGGTGAGGTGCGAATATGAGGTCACTACTGTGTCTGATGCTCGGAGGATTTATCAGGTGAATTTGACTCTGTGGGTCGCGAAAAATGTACTGAGTCGTGTTCCTCGTCGAACAACGCGCCGTCCGTTCTGTCAGGCGGATATTACATTAGTGCATTGAACCTAGCTGAACGGTGTCAGCTTGCTCATATATTTACGGTTCAGACTTTGACTCGCTCATACTGTGTGGTATGTTACCTCTGACGGAGCGGTTGTCACTGCCATACCCCTTCGCATCTCATCGCATCCAGGAAAATCACACTGGAACGTATAGTGCCAGAGGAAGGGTTTATCAGCTGTCCAAGTACGTCACTTGAAATCGGATGAGTCAGCACATGGGCTACATGCGTATATGATGATTCATAGTTAGCATGGGCACCGTTGGAGTAGACTCATAGGAATGCATGTAACAAATATCAACACAGCAATGCTTCAAGTTCAATCGATAGCACGATGAGAGCGAGAATAGTAATCGAGGATGTCCGCGAAATGACTAGAAGCAGAAACAGGACCGGTCACTGCCATGTTCTCCAGCGTTGGTCGGCGCTGCAGCGGTTGACTGTTGTGATTTGAGGTTCTGTGAAGGGGGATCATCATCAAGGTATTCATCCTGTACCAAGTCTTCGTCCTGTTGTTTGGGACCACCCGCTGTAGCGTAGCGCTGCAAATAGAAACATGAGACCTTCCTGACAGCGAGCCAAATTAGTGAAGCACACCTGTGTGCCTTGTGCAAGAGGAACATCGACGATAGGTGGTGCCGTATGACCAGCATGAACGGGCCACCAATTTGCGAGGCGCGTTGTGAAGGGGGCAGACGATATGGCGGGCGGTGCTGGTGTGCGCTGAGAGTGATAAAATGTGAGTTGAATGTGTGATCTCGTCAGTCGATAACTCACATTCTCGCGAGGACCCACACGTGAATGTCCTTGCGTTGTGACCTCCGATGGAGAGTGGATGGGATGTAGACGTGATGTAGCAGGGATCTGTGGGGTAATCGTCGAGTCAACTGCTAAAGGAAGAGGATAAGAGACATACATCTAGGGGATCACGAAGG
>KV448262.1:38728-58498 GCA_001658105.1 Rhizopogon vinicolor AM-OR11-026 | reverse complement strand
TAATTAATTGGGAACCACGTCGGGATCCTGAAAAGTCGATGCATTATGGGATTTATGCATTGTTACGATATGCATTATGAGCATATGTACTGTATATTTCTTGAGAAGCTTCAAGCTTGAGCACGCGAAAAATGTTGTCATGGGTATTGTCGGAATTTGGAAATGCAGCAAGTGGAGACTCACCGACATCCTCGACGACACGATGCAAGTTGCGACGTCATCGTCATCGAGATTGCTTGTGAGAGAGAAAGCTTTGAGGTCACGATCTTTTGATGGATGTGTCTGTCGCTCACCAGTCGATTATTTCCGTGAGCACTGAGCACTGCATGTTTGCATACGACGTCTAATGGGCAGACACTTTTGCACCTCGCATCAGGCTTCTTGGGCTTTGTGGAGCTCACAAAACTCCTGATTGCGCATGACGTCGACCAGGACACGTGTGACAGGAATGATTACACGGCTCTTCAATCGCTATCCTAGCTCTGTCGAAGCCTTGCTTTCAGCTGATAGTAGCTGCCGTACCTGACCTAGAGATTGTCAACACTCTTTGAAAGATTCCAGAAACATTGCGCCGGAGGGATTCTTTGATGATATTATCTCGTACCACACTACCTCCAGCGCGGAAGTAGAAAGTCAAGATGTCGATGATGGCGAGAATCACTGGGGCGACGTGGAAAGCGACGAGGGCGAAATCATCATTGTCACACACCGACCAACCCAGCACCAAAACGGGAAGGATATCGACAATGCTGCTCACCGTGGGTGGTGCAGGAGTGGAAGGTGACTCGATAAAAGCGGATGGTTCTAGCTATTCCCACTGCGACTTTTCGTTAGGCATCTGTTGCGGAAACGCCTCCGATGTATACGCCATGATAAATGCACGCCGAACAACCTGAGGAACTAGTGGTCGATACGCCGTGTGTAGAGGGCCTTCTACTTTGGATGCGGAATCACCTGCACATTCCGCAGGCGGCCCTGATAGACAAAACAGGCGCTCCCTGCCGGTTCAAGAAGTGGAGTTCTATAGAATAGGCCGGTGAAGGATTCCCAGCTTGAGTGTTACATCTGTGCTTAGACTAATGATGAGATTGATACTTCGTTCAAGATGACCAAATGCTCATTCTGTTTTGGCGGGTCAAGTCGCCAAACCTCCGGCTGGTGTCCATCTCTGTGCGTAAGTAATCTGTGATTGCCATACTACATGAACATCAGATCTGTAGGTACAGCCCACTATTTAACAAAATATGAACGGAATACTTGACGATGACAGCAGTTGAATAACGTGTATCGAACACAACCACTTGTGTTATGGTTCATGTCTGAGACTTACCGACATTCGAGATGATTAGTTTCGACCTCAGTCGAAAAGACCACGACATTACGACTGTGAGCATGGAAGGTAGCCTGCGGTAACTGTCAATCGCGCTGAAGTTAAGTACTTTCTTGAAATATTGTGTAACATGCTGGATGACACAACCGAACCGCCGTCAGGGGGCAGCTCTTGGTCGAGATAACGAGTACGACCGAAGGAGTCATAGCGGGGCCAGCAGCACGACTGGCATGCAAGGATGATGAATCTCGTGTGACGTTGGAAAGGGGTCGAAAGTGATTCATTCTTATTATTTATTACTACTTACTAGTAACGGGTCTAGGAATCAACGTTAATCAACACTGATTCACGATTGACGCAACAAACTTGCCCAATTCTGGGCTATATCTAAGAAGAAGGAAGATACATAGTATATTTCAATGCATCTCGCAACGTTGACATGCTTGATATGGCTGGACTTCCAGAAGAATGACGGGAAGGTCAAACTAGTATACTTAGAACTAGCGGCAGCAGTGAGTCATAGTACTAGTGCTTCGTATGTTCCACTCTAACCTTAGATTGGCGGGTCAACAGATTCAACACTGATTTGTCATTCCCTGGTGAGTCAGGTCATCATATAGCATCGTCATAATGTAGCTACTGTTCCTATTCCTAGCTTCACTGCTACTATGATGTTCTTAGTAATTCGGTACTGATACATTAAGCAGAAATTTGAACTTTTATCGCCGGCACCATTGCGTTTTCCCTAAACTTTGTGCAGCGTTTGTCAATGTACGGTATGGGCCCTACTACTAACGCAGAAGGAACGACTGTCTTCCAATTAGCCGCGTGCTCCGGGGGGTTGCTACGAATTTGTTTTGGTTTGTTCTGGAGAGTAGCGCTCATGCGAGACATAAAAGCCTGCTCATTTGCCAAAGCATCTCATCCACTCAGTTTCGAGTATAAACGTCATACAGTCATATTCACCACATCCATGTCCAACCCAATTTTCCCCTACGGAGTGTCCTCCTATATTGGCTTAATTTTCATTTGGGGGCAATGGCGCCAATGGCGCCCTTTGGTGCACTATGGTGACAACCTCATTCACCAACTCATCCTGCCGGAAGCATTCAACTTTGATAGTTTCGGCGGAGGAACGGTAGGGTCAGCAGTGGCGTGCAAGGATGGACCTGATGCCGTTGCTGGAGAACAAGCAACAAAAAGGAAAGTAGATGATGTGGAAAGGGGTCGAAAGAGATCGTAAGTGCCAGCTTAACGGATCTAGGAATCAACGTTGACTCTGATCAACAGCTGTTAACTGATTGCTGTAACAATCTGTTAATCAGTTCTGCGGGGCACTACTAAGTACTACTAAGTCTAGGAGCGCTCCAGGTTTGAAAGCTTTACTACAATCTCTCATAGGCAGACCATACACTTAGAAAAGGAATACGGTATGTTTCAGTGCTTCTCGCAACGTTGACATGCACAGATAAAGCTGAACTTCCAGAAGAATAAGGAACAGGAGGTCAAATTGGTATACTCCTCGGAAATCTCGTAGACCATTAGATTCGTCAGCAATAGTTCTTTGAGCGGAACATCAAACTTTGATCGCCTATGCCATTACGTTTCAAATCCCCTGAACCTTGCGCGGCGTTCGTCAATATATGGTGTGGGCTATCCGAGCTCTCATTACAATATTGATTATTTCAGGTGAAGATTACCTTGGAGGGAGGGTTGCTATGATTTTGTAGTGCTCATGCAAAGCATAAAAGCCTGCTTATTTTCCAAAGCATCACCCCTCATCCGCTCAGTTTCGAGTGCACTCATCATACAGTCACCACATCCATGTCCCTCCCAATTTTCCCCTACAGAGTGTCCTCATATATTAGCTTAGCTTCGCTTCAGGAACAATGGCGCCATTACGTGCACTATGCTGAAACCTCATTCGTCCTGCTGGATTTTGACAGTTTCACCGACTCTTTAGTTGGTGGAACCCCTATGCCAAACTCCCCCATTGCAGTCATCGCCTGGGGCGTCAATTGCACTCAGGTAAGTATGTCTTTGTACGCGTAACCTGATCGGGATTTTCATGAACCTGTAGATTTGCGTGTATTACATTATGAAGGACTCCACACTACAAGAGTTGTATTGGACCTTGGACAATGCTTCGTTTGTTGCTGGATGAAATTTTGGGCCAGTGATGCAAGGTAGCCTTGCCTTGTACGCCACAGTGCAGGCAACTGGAGACACTCTTGAACAAATTAGACTTGAGTTTCAGTCCGCGAACAACCCTACGACTATTACCGAGAGGCAATACATTAACACTGGGGTGTGGTACACACGCGTTTATCCGAGCCTGATGATGGACTAGCTGTTGGAGTGGCCGAGAGTTATATGTGGTTGCTATTCAATAAGTAATGGTTAATACCTGCAGATCTCATGTCCATGCGTAGCAGTACATACAGTAAGCTGATAGACGGAGTTTCATATGCATGCATCCTGTGGGATGTTTCGCGACTTGGTTCGTTGAAAAAAATTAGCACGTTTCAAGCGAAACGACATGCTACTCGGTCTCCTGCTACGCCTTCTGAGTCACTGCCCCAGTGGCCACTGTGTCGTGCGACGCCTTTGTCTCAAGCATCAGGAGTCCAATAAGTGCAACTCAGTACTTAGTAGTTAACCGCAAGCCACAGCAACAAATTATGTAATGCAGTACGATGCCCGATCCATTAATACTTATACTTATATGGAAGGAAGTTCCCACTACATAATCGCAGCAGCTGACATTTCGCTTGAGCTGACTTCGCTTGTAATGCCCGGTCATGTCCAACTATCCATGGCGGCAAATCCATCCTCGCCATCGAAATACGTGCGCAAGCACCTCAAGAAAATGTCTAAGGCAATAATGAAGTCGCACCGTGTCCAACTTCCAAGATATGACCTGCCCATTCGACTTCGCCCGGTACGCCTCTTCCCGTCATTACACGCACGCTAGGTCCTCATTACATCACAGTGGTTCCTCGTGTTCACCTGTACAATAATGGTGATACTCGCTTTCTTGGGTTTCACTAATTTCTCGCGTTCCCTGCCTTTAAATGACAAGTTCTACCACTTCACCTGCTTATGCGTCGCAACTGGTGTGTTTTACTTTATATTCGACGTAGAGGAGTAAGCCCCTCGCTTTTGGTTTTACCAGCGCACTTGCTGAAACTATTCCTACCCTAGAGAAGCTCGTAGAATATGGTTTTGGCGTCATTCGGGTCTCATCTTCACCGCTATCGTTTGTTTCTTCTTTGGAGGCTTCGTGAGCGAGATCGTGCAGTCCATGCTTCCAGTATGTCCCCTTTCTATGTCTGTGCGAGTATAACGAGCTCATACCCGAATAGCACCAGAAATTTGAATTTGGTCATTTGGCGGTACGTCTTCTGCCGTGTCGTTTTTCTTCCAGTAATCATATATACCTAACAGGCAAATTTGCTGGGTTCCACGCTTGGACTCTATGCCGCATATTACATTGAGAGATATTACCGTTCGCGGAGAGAAGTAAGCATTTCAACGTCATCTTGTAATATGACTTGAATTATCGTAATCCCCTAGATTGCACGCCTATACCGTCCTTTAGAGGCAGATGAAATTTCCGATGCAGATGAGTCAGATGACGGAGGGCCTTCTGAAACACAGCTCTTGCCCCTTTATACCTCACATCCCACGGCACCTTCCAAGTCAAAGCCTACCAAGGTTAATTTAGGCGATGTTTGGGACGAAAGAGAGGAGCTGTTTGGTGTCGGCGATGACAGTGACGAAGATGAGGATACACACACCCCACGTCCACAGTACGAAAGATCTGAAGACACTCCTCTACCACCTCCAAAGATCGTTATTACTACATCATGAACGCATCACAGATTTTTATGGCATCATGTACAGCACCATTTATCTCTGTCATAGCATATCTTTGCATCTATCACATCTACATAATACGGAATAGATATCTCACGTTGCTATGAAGGTCGAATAGTTTCAAGCGCTTCAAGGTCCGCTTGCATCGAGATAAGGTCGCTCCTAACAAGATCAACTTCTTCCTCCTGTTTTGCAGCGAGCTCTCGCAGCCCTTGGTATGCTGCTATAGGAACTACGGCAACATTCTTCTCAATGACTTGCTGCAATGCGACCTATCGAACACACATGAGTCTAGTCCAATGCAAGGCCGTCTTGATCCTCACCTTGAGATCTCTCTTCAGCCCCTCGCTGACCCTATTGGCATCATCCACCCAGTGCCTCTTCGCTCTCTCCCACTTCCCTACCGCCCACCTTATACTGGCAACTGCGACGAGCGCGCCAGCACCCAAGGCGGTCCCCGCTTCCGACCCGGCACCAAGACTCAAGGCGCTCTCCCCGAATGCAAGCCACCACCCCAGACCAGCGCCACCGAATATACCACCAAACGCACCCAGCACGGCATTCTGTGCGTCGTGGTGTAGACGCATGGTCGTGTGTTTTGCCAGCTGCGAACGCCGCGCTTGAATAGGTCGGATGAGAGTGTCTGGAGTGAGCGCGAACGATGGTGAGTGCGCCAGTTGGCGGAGGTGATTATCAAGTATGGGTGAATGGAAAGCAGGGAACGATGGAGAGGATGGAGAGGCGAGTTTGGCGAGTAGGGAAAATGTCGATGATGTCAGGGATGTTTGGGTAGACGCCAAGCGACCCGTTTGGAGGATGAGCTGTAAGGGCCATATCAGTTTCGTAGTAAAGAAGGGGCCATGTATGCATACCTGGCTTTCGAGTTCTCTACACCAGTACCCCTCCAGTGCAGAGCCCACTAGAGTATCTATTTCATCGACACGCCATATCATCTTTGGCCAGGTCAACGAGTCTAGCAAGGTTTTCATCTCCTTCGAACTGCGGAGCAACGCCTGGTCTACACCAGACTCTGTAAGGACCTCATCTGTTTTCGCACAAACTTCCTCAACCTGTGATTGCAGCTCGCTGGTACCTGTAAAAACTCGATCTATCGTTGCGCGGGCTTGATTGACTGATCGAGCACTGGCACACAACGCACTCCTCATTTGCATCAGGGCAGTCTGGGTGCGGATATCCAACAATGATACGTGTCCCGAGTCCTTCGACCCAAGCATCTCTCCCAATACCTCACTAAAAATCGATATACGAGACCCCGTGAAGTCATTTTGGTACATCCGAATGGCGGAAGGAGAGGAAGTATTTGACTTGAGAGCGGAAATGGCATCCAATGCACGAACAGGGTCCACAGCGAGAACTTTTCCAGGTTGGCAGCCTGCAGCTGCGAGTTCCTTTTTGACATGTCCCAGTGCATGCTCGGATGCGCCAGAAGCGGTGAGGAGCAGGATTGTTTTTGATCTCTGAAGGATGTAGCCCGCCTTGGAAATAAGGGTGGCTAATGGGGTGGTTAGAGGATTGCAGATGAGGACCAGAGCGTCCCCTTCAAGGAGTGTCTTTTGGAGGGTTGCTTGTGAAGAGAGCGACGCGATCTCGGTGACTCGGATGGGGAGAGGGTATTGTTGGAGCCAAGATGAAGGGATGGCAAGGGCGCCATTGACGAGAGATGTTGATGGGCCATGACTGAAATGCTCAATGAGCATCTGCACTATTCTGTGAACATGGTAGTATGAACGCACTCGATTGTCAGATAGGCGGACTGGTTTTTCCACCGGTTGCGTAGTATGTCACTGTAATCCTCGTCAGATGTAAAAGGGTTTTCAAGGAGAGCTGTGACGAGCTCCTGGGAGCCAGCCCACTGGTCTGCCCCGCAAACTAACAGAACCTCGTCGAATCCGTGAGCGTGAAAATTTCAGAGAAAAGGACTCACCAACAACGCGTGCACTCTGATACGCGTCTGACTCTGACGGAGAAGATAAGGCCGCGTCAATGTCGCTCAAAAGCTCGTGCCAGAGTTGGGATGATTGTATTCCACTGTCATTCGTAGATGCCGAAAGGGCCCGAGGTAGGAATGATGAAATTCTGTGCAGCAGTGCCGACACCTTGTGTCTCCTTGAAGACGCGTCCTTCGTGAAAGAATCCTTGGAGGCTCCATTGCTGCTGTATGCACGAAAGCAACGCCGCCGGCCATTGACAAATAACTTGGATGCCTTGCCAGTACACCATGCGTCATGCACGACGGAGACTTCAGAGCCCAAGTTAAGATCTCTTGGTAAGACAAATGTCCGAAGAGCATGATGACGAGCGACTAGACATGATGACATTGGGTACAGTGACTGCACACCGGCCCAACCACCTAAGGACAAAGTTGCGGAAGTTACTTATGTAGAGATGATGCGTTATCACTATGTGGACAGTGGCGGTGTCAAGCCGTCAGTCGACGCCCGCTAGCTGCAAAAGCACTTGTCTTCGTGATTTCAGAACAACTATAATTTTGATAGATATACAACAGATCAATAGCTACTAGAATGTACATCAACTCTTCCGCTTCCGTTTTCCCTTCGCAGTATTTGGCCAAGAAAGCGCGAGGTTCTTCGGGTCACTTTGGGCCGCAGTCTGCGCTTCCAGGATAACATTTCGGCTCAAGCAGAAGTCGATATGCGCATTTAGCCCCTTGTTGTCTGTCTCCAGTCTCTTCTTGCAAATAGGGCACTCTTGGTGCCGAGAACTTGAAGCACGATCGTCTTGTCTGGCACTTATTGGCTTCGACCTGGTTGCGGCCGGGAACAGTGAATCACTTTGAGTTATCCGAGAAGGCCCGGGGGCTGATGCCGGTGGCCGTGGCCGTTGTTCATGATATCGAGGGCCTAAATCATGAGATATATTATTCTCCTCTTCATCGTCTGGCGCATCGAGACCTCGCCCTTCTCCACTTTCATCTTCTTCATAAAACCCTGGCATCGATTCATGTTCTTCTTCAACATGCTCAATCTCATCATCATCGTTGCAATCCTCCCCATCGATTTCGAGTCTAGGTCTCTTTCGTGGCGACGAATTTGCAGATTCAAAAAACTGTAGCATGTTCAGCAACTTACCATTGTCGATGTTGACGATGGAATAGAATACATACCCTCTTGATACCACCTGCCGGCTCTGTTTTTTGGGCATGCAGGTCTTTCAACTTTGTAACTCGCAAACCAATTAATCGAAGCGTGAGGGGCAGTTCAGGAAGCAATAGTTCTTTCCCAATCTGATGGACTCGACATATAAGCCTGGTCGACACGAATTCCAAGATGGCCTTCACCCACCGCAAAAAGGTCTTCCTTCTTCGAACTAACCCAACGATCAAACGACTTTGATCGGGTAAAGACTGCGAGACAAATGAAATACATAAAACGTAGCATGGACGGTGGCTTACCTTGGAACGTGTCCAACTTATACTTGAGTGTCACCGTTTTCCCAGTCCAGCCTTCTCTGACCATGTCGTTTTCAAGTTCTCCCGCCACAGCTTCCAGTTGTCTCAAGATCTGTACCTTGTCATGTAGTGCGTGGAAGGTCCTAAATAGTTGTTTAAACACAACAACGGCGAGAGCAGCAAAACACATGCCTTTCTGCACCAATGCTTTTCCTTTCCTCCCGTTGGATGGGCTCCACAACATTGGATGCGATGCCGAGATATGTTCTCAGTAGGAATACCAGACCAAACCGCTTGTCCATTAATTGCAGCGTCGCTCTATGCTCGAAGATATCACCGCATGTCTGTGAGAATTGATACACAATCAACGTATTGTATCATGAGCACTGACACTAACCTTGATCCCCATGGCCTCAAGAAGGCGCTCATTGACACGTCCTACACCCTGCACTTTGCGGATTGAAAGGTCATGCATGAAAGCTTTGATAGAATCACGGTCGAATGGCATAAGATATTGACCATTCGGCTTGTTCTGTAGTGGACGTCAGCGTCGAACCACCCAATTCCGAAATGTTCTTAAAACCTTGTCTGAGCATATCTAAGCAAAACACAAAACTACAATCAGGAAGACAGTCAAAACACATTCACTCGAGTGACCTTTGCTAGCATCTGGAGATTATAAGCTACAGCTTCGTTGGGCAAGGATGAATACTGACCTTGTTCGGAGCAATCCCAGCGCTCACTGTTAACGATGTTTCTTTGAAGACAGTGTCACGAATTTCTTGCACGCAGGCGCTTGCGTCCAATATGTGTTCCTCGCAATATTTCGTGATGCTGAGTATACAAATGTGTCAAGATGCTTAAAGATGAGTGACATGACGCACTTCAAGTATCCTTCGTCGCATCCAGCTGCAAGCATAGTAGGATCGTATCTCTCAAAGATGGCCATGACTTTCTCAGACATTTCTGAGTAACGATTATAATGAGACTTCAGGAGCATGAGATCGGGGCAGAGCTTCTTGGCAACAAATGCTAGAAATACCGTGGTGAGGATGGTGTACTAACTAGACAACAAACATCGAACGGACTTGCCATCCCAGAACGTACGCCGTATTTTCGCGCTTCGTAGGAAGCAGTAGAAATGACTCCACCTGCAACCTAAATAGAAACGTTAATCACGTTGCAATAGTAGCATTACTTCATAAGCTCACAGCAAACGGCTTCCCTTGAAGCGACGGGTCATCGAGGAGCTCGACGCTGCAAAAGAATGCATCCATGTCAACATGCACTATGATTTGACTCAAATCGCGTCGTGCTTCCAGTTCTTCGAGCTATGACAAGGCTTGTCTTCATGCATTCTCTGAGCTGTAGGATTGCTGCTCACTAAGTTATCAACGTTTCTCTCAATTGGACCTGGAAGGGCATATAATCAACCCGTAACTCGAGGTGGACTGGTTCACGCACGTATGTCGACACCGCGCAGGGTTTCATCACGTTGCTTAAGGATCTTGGTGATACGTTCTGATAATTCCTTATCCTTGCGCTTCTCATTCTATAGCTCTTTCTGAGTGATTTGGTGGGTGGCCTGAACAACGTGTGCTTGCCTCATAGAACTTGGAGCCCTTCGATGCATCGGCAATGACACGATTAATGTCAGTCTGATCATGAGCAAGGCTACGAGCTGTCAAGCGTGTTGAAGGTGCAAGCAGGAGAGACAAACCCAGCTTTCGTGGAGGATGGACCACCCAAGCGTTTGAGTAAACTGGCAGAGTCTTGAGAGAGTTCAGGCGGTTTTTCTGGCTCCATAACACTTTGAGTCAGATGGATAACCTTGCGTTGAAATTCGGTTGAATTGTTCACAAGGCTGCCAGCCTACGGCCAAGGTCGCGGTTCAAATGTTCAAGTCGCAGTGGCTGTGTCATAGCTTCTAAGAGCAATTCAGCAAACAAGCCCAACAGACATAGTTCGTCATTTTTTGGTTTGAAAATCAATAACTCTTCAACACATGCATGAAAAAATGCGATTCATTGATCGATTGATAGATTGTCCTTTTTTCGTCACATGAAAAGGCACGAGAATCTCTGCATATTTTTTAGAAAATATTACACGGTACTTAGCCTAGGGGATTTACATGAAGGACTCCGCCAGACTTGTGTGTGCTGGAGCCAAAAGATGAACTCTTGAGACAGACGAACTCGTATGAGGAAATCATATGCAGTATTAAACGTTGTAAAACATGGCTAGCCTAGTTATACCTCAATTAAAAAAATCAATAAGCGACCTAAATACCACATGATTAAAAGCTCGCTCTAACATATTCGCCAACATCTATAGAAGGATCAAATCATATTCGTCCCTTCGTCCTCACCCTTCTCATGGTGATACACGCGAGTGCAGTATCCCAGTTCTGCGGTTCAGCTTTTGAGGCCGTTGCAGGTGTAGGAGACGGGACGGGCATAGATGGATGGCTATGCGCGGAGGAGCTCTGCTCTAGTGAACCCATAGAAGTGTACGACGTAGAAACGAACAATTTCAAGAAAGCAGACTCTGTCTGCTGATTATCAGGGAAGGGGAAGTTCAGCGGTGGAATACCGCTGCCCGCGCAGCCTATTTCAACAGAGCTGCGCTTCCGCAGTGGGGGTACAGGGGATGATGGCTGAGGGTGGTAGAGCAGCTGGATGTCGACTCCATTAGAGTCCATATAAGCCAGGTACGGCCAGAGGTCTGCGTCCGAGCGATTGTGGAGCAGTACGGCGTAGCGTGCGCCTTCACTATGCGAGATTGCTGCAATTCCATCAACCAACAGGTTTGACCCGATTCGTCGCTGGGTGTGAGGATCGAGTCGAAAGATCTCCATCCCCAGCAACTCGTGGAATGGTTTGGTGGGATTAGTCCGGTGGAGGTGCATGTGGAAGCGTGCAGCTTCATTGAGGATGACACCAGATCTGGACCTGTCCTTCTCGAGCCGTATAATTGGATGGGCAGTGGGAGGAACGAGGTGATCAAGATTTTGGACTCGCACGTCTCGGGTGTGCACGCCGACCGACATGTCTGCCTCAGCAGAAGTATCGACTTGTACGATGTTCAATCCTTCGTTGACAGGAATGCCGTCAAGTTGTTCTCCGGAATTCTTGCTGCGGCCCAATAGGCGCCTGAAAAGATAAGAGCACGTTCTCTTGACGTAAACTCGGAAAGGGGTGCGATTGTTCCATCGTGTAATGCGTGCCCACGAACCCCGACCGCCAGGTTTGTTCATGCTTTTGCGCCTGGCAAGTGACCACGTAGGGTGGACTTCATACACGCGGAAGCTGTCAAGTGACGGATTGACGGAGCCAAAGCGATTGTGCTCGTGAATGCTGAATTCCGTCCCTTCAACAACGCCATGCATAGCCCCCATTTCCAAACGAAGGCAGCCCTTTTCGCCGTCAACGGGAACAAGGGAGGCGTCGGCAACAAATGGAACACCGTTAAAAACAACTCGGTCCTTGCGTCGGCCAATGCAGACAGGGTGCTGCTGAATGTGAGACAAGCCCTTTGAAAGGTGCTCTGATAAATCAGAGTATTTCATCTGATGAAGAGGGAGCGCGTCTTTGACAGACAGGAATTCCGAGGTGAATTTTCCTCCTTCCTTCCATTCCATTGCCTTCTCGCCCGGTCGGGAGGCGGCAAGGAGAACATGGCTCTGGCAATCATCCTGGAAGAAGCCGAATTCTCCTCTAAATCTCTGCCCAATCGCGCCTCGCCACAAGCCTGAAAAGAGGTCTTCAGGCGTAGCTTTAGAGGTGGGCGTGTAGCGGACGAAGCGGCGGTCTCTGGCGCTTGAGCCAAGCTGTGCTTTCGGAAAGCAGCAATCGAGAATGAGAGTGATATTGTCACCTTTAACCACGCTAAGCTCTGACAGCATCGCGAAGAGGGAGCGGTCAGATATGCCAGCTACTCGTCCTTCTGGTCCATTCGTGTCATGGTCGTACGGACACAAGACCTGCACGCTGGGAGGCTTGCCCTCGCACCAGTCTGGTGGTGCGCGCAAGGTGCTTCCATGACCAGCAAAATATACAATCAATGCGTCACCTTCAGCAATGGCAGGATTGTTAACGAGGTGACTCATGAAAGTATCTTCAATACGACGTTTCGTAGCTTCTTGGTTGAGAAGAAGCGCGATGTTCTCCTTGGGTACTTGGAGGTCTTGCACGAGCCACTGTTTCATGAGCAGAGCATCGTGAGCGCACGCTTCAAGGTTCCAGATTCTTCCGGACTTGTAATCATCGACACCAATCAACAGAGCGAATACGCGAGGCATCATCTGGGTGCAATTATGAGGCGAACACCCTCGAAAATGCGGGGATTCACTCACATCTTGATGAACTGACGATGTGGAGGAACGGGATTGTGGACAATAGCGGGACACTATAGCTTAAGTATTATTACGCATGGCATAGCATGGCAAGCTAACGTGTCTGTGGAAATTGCGTGCAGCGCGTAAAACACGCGTTCGTTGACACAGCAGAGGTATCCCTAAAACCAAGGCACGGGCATCAAACATAGTAACATACGAAACCGCATTACCGATCAGCGTGAAATGGAACTACTACTTACTCCTTTGGAGCGTTCTAGGTAGAAGCCCGGGCGTGTGCTGGATTTTAAGCATCAATTCGACTCCTGACGATACTTAGCAAGTTAATGAACTACCGCGCCAGGAATCATCTGTAAAGAGATGAAAAGACGTATCACGGTGTTCCGAGTCAAATTGCCGTAACCCGGGTCCCGCTTGTCATTTGCAGCACATTTTTTTCATTGAGTTGACTACCACAGCTGGTTCTATAGCCAACATGACTCAGGTGAATTCATTGGTGTTAGGATATACGATGGACATGAATTCGAGAATCGACACATGAGAATTCACGAGCCCAGGCATGAACTTTGAATGATAATGAGATCACGTGACCGTTCTCCATTTGTCATATGTCTGCTTCAACTGCCACGGTATGCCACCACACAACATATTTACAAATTCTTGCCTATGCTTACTTCACAGCTTCGCTTCATAGCTACCAACACCACCAGAAATATAGGATACAGCCAATTCATCATATCACGATGAGCTACGTGTGCCAACAGTGCAAAGAGCCACTGCAGGTGACAATCATTCAAATTGAAATGCAAGGCCCCACTGACACACATTAGCTCGACGCATCGCTAGTAGATCTCTCACCTTCTGCGTACGACATGATCGTAGCTTCTTTGCCTCCTGTGTCACCTTCGCGAGCGCGATATATGACGGAGGCGGACAAAATAGCGCAGCTCCCATCTCCATCTGCAAGTAAAGCAGCATGGCAGCAGGCCACCCAGGCAGAAAACTCGCGGGCCTCGCCACCCCTTTCTACTCGAGCACAAGGGAAGCAGCCACAGCGCAACTACCCGGCACCGAATGAGTCCTTTGTACTCCTGCAGGAGAGCATGATACGCAGTATTCCTTCTCTAACGCCTGCAGCTGCAGTACCTAAGAAGACCACCCCCACGAATCAGAAGAGCGCCCCAGCCAGGAACACTCAGCCTGAGCCAGATCATCCGAATCCAACACCTATTTCACACCACTTGCGCTCCACTATGAGGCTTTTTAATGTACTTTCTACTCGGACTGACATTGATCACCCTCTCTGCGCGGAGTGCACACAAATTCTTCTTTCATCACTTCAAAGGCAGCTTGATGAGACCAAGAAAGAGCGTGACGGTTATATCGCATTCGAGAAGGAGGTTCGGAAGGAGAGAGAACGAGAGAGCTTGGATCTCAGTAAACAAGATGCCGAGAAAAAGATTGAAAGACTCAAATTTGAAGAACAGGCCGCCATTGAACAGTTGCGCCTTGCTGACAGGGAGAGGGACCAACTTGATGAAGAACTCAAGTTATTGGAGGCTGAGGAGAAGGCATTGGAAGAGGAGGAGGCGGAGTAAGTCGATCCTTGGGCTCCTCTGACATGGGTTAATTTCGCTTGCAGGTTTTGGCGATCACACAATGAGCACCTCCTGATCTCAGCTGAACAAGCTTCGCGATTGGCATCACTGCGGGCTGCATACGCTGCAGATTATGCCACGCTCGAGAAGCTCGAGCGTACAAACGTTTACAACGATGCATTTTGCATTGGTCATGACGGTGTCTTTGGAACAATCAATGGCCTCCGGCTTGGGCGGGTTCCCGGAGTTCCGGTGAGTCGGTCCTTCTAATCGTGATCCGATTCCTGACGGCATTCAGGTTGAATGGCCTGAAATCAATGCGGCATGGGGCCAGACGCTTCTTTTGCTATATACAATCGCGCGCAAGCTTGACTATACATTTGAGAAGTAAGTCAAATGACGATCTCAGCGTCTGATATATATTGAGAAATTTATTTAGTTACCGTTTGATACCGATGGGGTCATTTTCCCGTATTGAAAGAACTATGGGGGATAAAGCGACGTACGAGCTGTACGGATCGGGGGATCTGCACCTCGGCCGCCTGCTCCACAACCGTCGCTTTGATTTTGCTATGGTTGCATTCTTAGAATGTCTCAAACAACTCATAGATTATGTCAAGTCTCAGGACCCTACCATTGACTTCCCCCATCAGTGCGTAATCCTGTTCCAACTTTGTATTACGCTAACCATTTAGGCAGAATTGTTAAAGATAAGATAGGAGACGCGTCAGTGAAACTTCAGTTCAGTCAAGAAGAAGCATGGACGCGAGCGTTAAGACATGTTCTGCTTGCGCTGAAGATTGTCTTGAAGTGGACAACCAATGGTGGCAATGGTTAAAGAGAGCTAAAGGCTTCGCGTCAGGTTTCCCACCACAGCATGGAGATTAGACACACGCTCGGCTGGATGACTTGTAGTGTGAATATGCTTCTTAGGGATAGGTGATTTCGACCAGGAATATGTTGTCCCTTTTCCACCTGACCACGATAACGTACACATGATACTATGAGCGTCTAATATATGTCACTCTTCATCAAGGGACGAATGAAGACAAAATGAAAGTCCCTTTCGAACGGCGAGAATATCTTTCCCGAAGGTAGGTTCGTCCCGCAGGGGTACCTGGTGTCTTCGACAAACGCCATAATGATCACATGATAACGAGCTTTGGAATTATGCCTTACAAATCGCTATCAGGGTGATTGGTAACGTGTTATTTGGAGGACAGTACTAGTATTATTTGGATTGCAACCCGCCGTTACTTCCGCACTTGTTATTTGTATTTAGAGCATCCTGGCTTGTTCTGCAAGGCATCTTTTCCCCCGCCACATATCGCGCAACCTTGCATAAGTTTGCGCTCATAATACGCCATGGGCCTCCTGTATCTCGGAACACCCTTATCATGGGATGAAACAAAGCAGTACGCAGATCACGTTCGGGAACATGGTATCATCCAGTTTCTCCATACTTGGGATCGACTTAAGGACAGATGTGGTGATGAGTTGTTGTGGGGAGACGAGGTAAATATCACTAGTCCCCGTCCTGCCAATTTAACACGTGGAATCAAAGGTGGAATACATGGTCGTAACTTTCGACGATGAAACGAAGAACGCAAAGCTCTCTCTTCGCCAGACTGAGATCCTCGCGAAGCTGAGTAAGGTCGTAAACGATCTCACTGATGATGATACGCCTGCACTGTGAGTAGCAAGATCCTCAGGGGATCCAAGGTCATGAAGTTGTCTTCAGCATGACTGTCCCGACCTTCCACCCAGAGTATGGAAGATACATGCTGGAGTCAACCCCCGGCTCTCCATACACTGGCTCTATTCCAGACTTGTTATCTGTCGAGACAAACATGCGATACAGGTGAGGTTGCGCCTCAATGTACAGCGTGGTGTTTAACTCTACCTAAACAAGACGGACGCTCGCAAGGAAGCACTTGAAGTCTAATGAAATCCCATTCACCTTCACATCTTTCCCTCGCCTGGGCACGCCGGGCGTCTTCACCGAACCTCATTTCTCGCCAGACAATGCCAAATCTAGTCACAGCCTATTTTTACCAGAGGAGATCACGAATCCACATGCACGTTTCCCGTGAGTCTATTTGTGCTGTACACAGGGGCCCAGCTTACTAAAAATTATCTAGCACCCTTACAGCTAATATACGCAGTAGACGACGCTCAAAGGTCGCAATCAACCTTCCTATATTCATCGATGAGAGAACGCCCCGACCATTTGTTGACCCCACTATACCATGGCAACGTTCAATATACCCAGAAGACCCCGGTGAGTGCGACCCCCTCCCGATATACTGCGACAGATTTAACGTGTCGGCAAACAGAGGCGAAGAATGGTGCTGCACTGATCGATCACATTTACATGGATGCAATGGGCTTCGGAATGGGATGCTGCTGTTTGCAGCTCACCTTTCAGAGCTGCAATGTGGACGAGGCAAGGCGCATGTATGATGCCCTTATCCCTGTTGGGCCAATCATGGTATGTAGGCGATCCAATGGGGCAATTCTCAGTATCCTGAGATATTTTGGAGCTTGCCTTGACAGCAGCCAGTCCCGTGTGGAGAGGATACCTCGCTGATGTCGACTGTCGTTGGAATGTCATTGCTGGTAGCGTCGACGATCGCACACCAGGGGAACGCGGCTTGAAGGTTAGTATGCTTCGTTGCTGTATTATGGTTCCTGAAATCGGCCTAGCCTTCCAAAGACAACGTCGTAATTCCTAAATCCCGTTACGACAGTGTTGACCTCTATATTTCGAACGACTGGATCAATAAGCCCGAATACAACGACGAGCGCGTACCTTATAATGAAGCTATCTTCAAACGTCTTCGTGATCACGGTGAATATTGTGCCTTCGTGATCTTGTCACCTGGGCTGACTCTCTTGGATTAGGTTTAGACGAGCCGCTTGCCAAGCATATATCACATTTATTTATTCGAGATCCTCTCGTTGTCTTCTCTGAAACTATTCATCAAGACGACGATTCTAGTAATGACCACTTCGAAGTGATGTCACTCTTTTTCCTACCTTCTTGCCGTTCTGAAATTGTGGACAGAATATTCAATCTACTAACTGGCAGACTCTCAGATTCAAACCACCCCCACCAAACTCAGAGATCGGCTGGCGTGTCGAGTTCCGTAGCATGGAAGTGCAAATGACGGACTTCGAGAACGCTGCATTTGCCGTCTTCATCGTCCTCCTTTCTCGCGCCATCTTGGCATTCAACCTGAATTTCTACATCCCTATATCCAAGGTTCTCGCGGGTATTTCTCTGAAATAGAATTTTCACTCATGTTAGTGTAGGTCGACGCAAACATGAGCCGTGCGCAGAGGAGAGATGCGGCGCGTTCTGGCAAGTTTTATTTCCGGAAGAGTGTGCTCCCTCCAGGGCGAACCACTCCTATCGCCAGTACACCTTCGTCCTCTGGGTCATGTTCACCTGTGGAATGGAGCAAGGATGCGCCGGCGAAGGAGAAAAAACTTCGGAATTGCTTCCCCCCTGTCCCTCGGCCACCATATGTGGAAGATGGGCCAATCGAAGATGAGTATGAGGAGATGACCGTGGAAGAGATTTTTGTTGGAAAGGTGGTTGTTCAGCTGTTCAGTCTTCACCTGTGGCTCAAAAGTCGGCTTTTATTTAGGGATCGAAGTTCCCCGGTCTGCTTGGCCTCGTCGAGGCTTACATTGACACCTTAGATGTTGGTGTGGGTGACAGACTACAAATAAGCAAATACCTCGACCTGGTCCGTAGACGTGCAACAGGCATGTTTGTCTTGTTCTGTTTCCAGGTATGTGCTTACATCAAGTCTAGGCTCCTTACAAACGCCAGCGACTTGGATTCGTAACTTCGTGCGCTCCCACCCGAGCTATAAATTTGACTCCGCGGTGAGCCAAGAGATCAATTACGATCTCTTGGTCGCTGTGGACGAGATGTGAGTAACTTATGCGGTGTGCTTAGTCGGATTCTTACTGTCACGACAGCGAGCGTGGAGTGCGACGTGCGCCTGAGATGTTACCCGAAGATTACGGGCCAAGCAATGGATACCATTCCGGATCCACTCCTTGACAGTCCCCGACCCATCTGGAGTCTCAACTGATATCTATAAGCATCTACATCTTTCCTCTTAGATTTTTTTAGATTTGTTGACTTGTATGTAACTTGTATAGTTATGTCATGATAATATCAGGAACATTTGGTGACTTGGGCCAACGGAAGTCTACCTGTTGTGGAAGTCAATGCTTACCATTCGTTTGACGGCTTCCCTCCCATCCCAATGGCGACCTCATCGCAGTGACGTCGTTCCTTGAATCTGTCTAAACGGGACTGAGTCGCTCTTCGATTACACATTCGAAATACATAAGTACCAAGGAGGGGAAAACAGCACTCTTGGTCTAGATACGTAAAATCCCTCCAGGTATTTCAATCAAGCAGTCTCTGCACAGATCAGACTTGTACGCCGATATCATGCACTGTACCTATATGGAGGTAACAGGATGAAGTGCGACAGGAATGTGTTTGAAGTAGCATGACATCGTCATGCAATAAATCACGGAGGACTCGAAGCGAGTAGGGGGTGATGAGCCTTACCGAGTAGGGTCTGCTCAGCACTGATCCGAGTCCTTCAGATATCCATTCAGCCATGGATGACGACAAACTTGATGCCAAATTACCACTGTCAAGTTGCGTCAGTGGTAAAGCAATTGCAACCCCATACATATCATATCCAGTTCTAGTGACGTACAACGGATTATGTGTCCCAAATATAGGCTTACCATCTTGTTTAGGTCCGATGCATCAATATGTCTCCATAGGTTCAAGGATGCGAGGCTCGGGCTGCTCCGACTTCAAAAGTTATACACATCGATCGGAAAGCATTCAGAATACTTCATCACTCCCATCCTGAATCACACTAATCCAATGGTATGGATTAATACTAGTACGTAATTATCACTGGCTGCACAGGCTTGCAAACGAGTTATGAAAGGTGACTCCCTTAATTTCGCCTACCGAATTATATAGTAATCACCGTGCCATTTTACCATGATACAATTCTCATAAAACGTTACCTTTCAGGTTTGCTGGCAGAGGTGTTTCCCCCACGCTCCTACTAGACCATATATCAAGCAAACTTCAACTTGAAGCCTGCGTTCGCAACACACCATGGGA
>KV448262.1:0-37293 GCA_001658105.1 Rhizopogon vinicolor AM-OR11-026 | reverse complement strand
AGTCCCGTGTGGAGAGGATACCTCGCTGATGTTGACTGTCGTTGGAATGTCATTGCTGGCAGCGTCGATGATCGCACACCAGAGGAACGCGGCTTGAAGGTTGGTATATTTTTAGTTGCTATATTGTGGTTCCTCAAAATCACTATCTAGCCCTCGAAAAGTAATACCATAATTCCTAAATCCCGTTACGACAGTGTTGACCTCTATATTTCGAATGATTGGACCAACAAGCCCGAATACAACGACGAGCCGGCACCTTATAATGAAACTATCTTTAGGCGTCTTCTTAATGACGGTGAGTGCTGTGTCTTCGTGTCTTTGTCCCCTGAGCTGACTCTTGGGTTAGGCATAGACGCGCTGCTTGCCAAGCACATATCACATTTGTTTATTCGAGATCCACTCGTTGTTTTCTCTGAAGCTATTCATCAGGATGACATTGCTAGCACCGATCACTTCGAGGTGATGTTACTTTCGTTCCTAGCTTCCTGCTGTTCTGAAATTATAGCCAGAGTATTCAATCCACTAACTGGCAGACTCTCAGATTCAAACCACCACCACCAAACTCAGAGATCGGCTGGCGTGTCGAATTCCGTAGTATGGAAGTGCAAATGACAGACTTCGAGAACGCTGCATTTGCCGTCTTCATCGTCCTCCTTTCTCGCGCTATCCTAGCATTCAACTTGAATTTCTATATTCCTATATCCAAGGTTCAGATATCTTTCTATGCAATGGAATATCAGTTGATGTTGTTGTAGGTTGATGCCAATATGGGCCGTGCGCAGATGAGAGATGCAGCACGTTCTGGCAAGTTTTATTTCCGGAAGAGCGTGCTCCCTCCAGGGCATACTTCTCCCATTATCAGTACACCCTCGCCCTGTTGTTCGTGTTCACCTGTGGAATGGAGTCAAGGTGCGACTGCGAAGGAGAAAAAGCTTCGCAATTGCTTCCCCTCTATCCCTCGGCCACCGCATGTGGAAGATGAACCAATCGAAGATGAGTATGAGGAAATGACTGTGGAAGAGATTTTTGTCGGAAAGGCAGTTGTTCAACCTTTTACTTGCGGCTCAACAGCTGACTCTTACTCAGGGATCGAAGTTCCCTGGTCTGCTTGGCGTCGTCGAGGCTTACATTGACACCTTAGACGTCAGTGTGGGTGGCAGATTACAACTAAACAAATACCTCGAACTTATCCGTAGACGCGCAACTGGTATGTTTTCTTTTCTTTCCATGCATGTACTTACAGCAGTTCTAGGGTCCTTACAGACGTCAGCGACTTGGATTCGTAACTTCGTGCGCTCCCACCCGAGCTATAAATTCGACTCCGCAGTAAACCAGGAGGTCAACTACGATCTCATGGTTGCTGTAGACGAGATGTGGGTGACTTAAATGGTATGCTTTGTCGGATACTTACTGTTGTGACAGTGAGCGTGGAGTGCGACGTGCGCCCGAGTTGTTACCCGAGGATTACGTGCCAAGCAATGGTCACCATTCCGGAATTACTTGACATTTGGATCAGTTCACGCCTTACAATATCATTCATCTTAGATTTATTGAGACTGCACTATGGCCCTTACAAACGAGTTACGAGTCTACCATCCCCTGTTACCCGTCCGAAATTCGTCGGCTCCCAAAGATTTCGTGTACGAGTAATCACCGTTCAGAATGCGCGCACAGCCATTCGACCGACGACGACACCAATCACCATTGTCAGTAAATACTAATCTTTGCCGTACTATTAGTCTATGGAGTGAGTCGTATAATGTGCTGAAGTCTGATTATACGTAGCTGCGAACACACGATGGATCGGTTTCTCAAGCGCCAGGCTCCCATCTTGTTCGGCCGAATTTGGTTAGTACGGACTTGGAGTACTTGCGAGTGAACACCGTGACAGCCATCCCACGCACCTATCAGGACTCCCGAAGCCGTCCGAGCGATTTTTATGAGTTGCTGCTCGCACTGAGCTGGAAACCCGCTGACGCGACACCACGCTCGTGACGCTGAATCCTGCTTGACTCTGCATTTATTCAGGCATTAAGAAGTCGCCTTGGGTGGAAGCAGAGTCTCAATTCAACGCTCTCGGATCTCTACTCACGAGGGAACTTTGACCATGCCAGACACTTGATACATACCTTGTCAAGTTGTGGTTTGTTCAATTTCCTAGCGGAACAGGTTTTGGAGATATCATGACGTTGAAGGTACTGTAGGTTGAAAAGACCTTACTGAATTTCGGTACTACATAGGGGCTATTCACTTGACAATGCAACACGACTTTTTGCCTGTCGACAAGCACTGTCTGCACGATTAGTGTCGACCCGGAAACCCTCCGAGTTTACTGACCCGGTGCCAACTTCAAGTCTTCAATTGGTGATTGTATGACACGGTAGATGTCGTGGCGTCTAATGCACGCCAAACTATCCAGATCGCAATTACTGACATGGCAACGCTTGAAGACGTTTCGACGACCCCATTTGCGCGTAGCGCAAGATGCACGGGACCGTTTCAAACCCATCTCATGCCATGTGTCTGTTGGTACTTCCGGGAGTGACAACAATACCTCTATATGTTCCTCCTACTCGAGCTCAACTTAGCACATTGGATGATGCTGCAGATCAGCTGTTTTTATATTAAAGCGCGTAGATAATACACGTTGTTCCGACTCGTTTTCAAACGACATTGACGATGCAGCAGCAGTACAGTCTTGGCGATGCTGCTGAGCTTGGTTTGTTCTTGGTGTCGCGGTTGGGGGATATGTGGAGCAGTGGACGGAGAGTTGGAGACTTGAGGTGAGCCACACGATAACTGCGCTCACCATGTTGGACTCATTGGTTCATTGAAGGCTTCACGAATCAGGACGCAGTCGAGCTCCTCGGGGTCTTGCGTACCTTGAAGGAGAAAAGTAAACCGAGCTTCTCTGACTTCAAAGTTACGCAAGTTTGGAGAACCGAAAAAGTTCGGAAGAGTAACAGGGGAGCGGTCACTCCAAGTTACGAAAGGTGACAAACCTCCCTCGATTTCGCGCGCCAAACTACATAGTAATGGTGACTTCATTTTACCCCATCATGATACAATCCTCACAAAACGTCACCTTCCAGGTTTGCTGGCAAAGGTGTTTCCCTCCCGCTCCTGGACCATATATCAAGCAAACTTCAACTTGAAGCCTACGTTCGCAATACACCATGGGCCTCCTGCATCTCGGAACACCCTTAACATGGGATGAAACAAAACAGTACGCAGATCATGTTCGGGAACATGGCATCATCCAGTTTCTCCATACTTGGGATCGAGTTAAGGATAGATGTGGTGATGAGTTGTTGTGGGGAGACGAGGTAAACATTCAAGTTGCCGGTCTCAGTCCTGCCTGATTAACACGTGGAATGAAAGGTGGAATACATGGTAATAACTCTCGACAATGAGACGAAGAACGCAAAGCTCTCTCTCCGCCAGACCGAGGTCCTTCAAAAGCTCAGGAATGCCAAAGGTGACCTCACCGATGACGATACGCCTGCCTCGTGAGTAACCAGGTCCTCAAGGATAGAGCCGTCACGAAGTTGTCCTCAGCATGACCGCTCCGACTTTCCACCCGGAGTATGGAAGATACATGCAAGAGTCGACCCCTGGCTCTCCATACACGGGCTCCATCCAAGACTTGTTATCTGTCGAGATAAACATGCACTACAGGTGATGTTGCACCTCAATCTCTGCGGGTATGACTGGTATTAAATATTACACAAACAAGACGTACACTCGCGAGGAAGCACCTGAAGGCTAATGAAATTCCATTTACTTTCACATCTTTCCCTCGCTTGGGCACGCCGGGCGTCTTCACCGAACCTCATTTCTCGCCAGACAATGCTAAATCTAGTCACAGCTTATTTTTGCCGGACGAGATCACGAATCCTCACCCACGTTTCCCGTGAGTGACTGGTCTATTTTTACTGCGCACATGCGCCCAGCTTACGAAAATCATCTAGTACTATTACAGCTAATATACGCAGTAGACGGGGCTCAAAGATTGCAATCAACGTTCCTATATTCATTGACGAGAGAACGCCTCGACCATTCGTTGACCCCACTATACCATGGCACCGTTCAATATACCCAGAGGACCCCGGTGAGCGCAACCCCCTCTTGACATACTGAGATGGATTTAATGTATCAAAAGATGCCAAGAACGGTGCCGCACTGAATGACCATATTTACATGGACGCAGCCGGCTTCGGAATGGGGTGCTGCTGTTTGCAGCTCACATTTCAGAGCTGCAATGTGGATGAGGCAAGGCTCATGTATGATGCCCTTGTCCCTGTTGCACCAATTATGGTACGTAGGCGACATAGCGAGGCAATTATCGGTATACTAAGATGTTTTGGAGCTTGCATTGACAGCAGCTAGTCCCGTGTGGAGAGGATACCTCGCTGATGTTGACTGTCGTTGGAATGTCATTGCTGGCAGCGTCGATGATCGCACACCAGAGGAGCGCAGCTTGAAGGTTAGTATACTTCGTTGTTGTATTATGGTTCCTGAAATCGGCCTAGCCTTCCAAAGACAACGTCGTAGTTCCTAAATCCCGTTACGACAGTGTTGACCTCTATATTTCAAACGACTGGATCAATAAGCCTGAATACAACGACGAGCGCGTACCTTATAATGAAGCTAACTTCAAACATCTCCGTGATCACGGTGAGCACTGTGCCTTTGTGATCTTGTCACCTGGGCTGACTCTCTTGGATTAGGCATAGACGAACTGCTTGCCAAGCATATATCACATTTATTTATTCGAGATCCTCTCGTTATTTTTTCTGAAGCTATTCATCAGGATGACACTGCTAGCACCGATCACTTCGAGGTGATGTCACTTTTGTTCCTACCTTGCTGCCGCTCTGAAATCATAGGCAGACTATTCAGTCCTCTAACTGGCAGACTCTCAGATTCAAACCACCCCCACCAAACTCAGAGATCGGCTGGCGTATCGAATTCCGTAGCATGGAAGTGCAAATGACAGACTTCGAGAACGCTGCATTTGCCGTCTTCATCGTCCTCCTTTCTCGCGCTATCTTAGCATTCAACTTGAATTTCTATATTCCTATATCTAAGGTTCACACAGCTCTTTCTCTGCAAATGAATATTGACTGATGTTGGTGTAGGTTGACGCGAACATGGGCCGTGCGCAGATGAGAGATGCAGCACGTTCTGGCAAGTTTCATTTCCGGAAGAGCGTGCTCCCTCCAGGGCATACTTCTCCTATTATCAGTACACCCTCGTCCTGTGCTTCATGTTCACCTGTGGAATGGAGTCAAGGTGCGACTGCGAAGGAGGAAAAACTTCGCAATTGCTTCCCCTCTATCCCTCGGCCACCGCATGTGGAAGATGGACCGATCGAAGATGAGTATGAGGAGATGACCGTGGAAGAGATTTTTGTCGGAAAGGCAGTTGTTCAACCTTTTACTTGCGGCTCAACAGCTGACTCTTACTCAGGGATCGAAGTTCCCTGGTCTGCTTGGCGTCGTCGAGGCTTACATTGACACCTTAGACGTCAGTGTGGGTGACAGATTACAAATAAATAAATACCTCGAATTTATCCGTAGACGCGCAACCGGCATGTTTTTTCTTTCTTTCCATGCATGTACTTACAGCAGTTCTAGGGTCCTTACAGACACCAGCGACTTGGATTCGTGATTTCGTGCGCTCCCACCCGAGCTATAAGTTCGACTCCGCGGTAAACCAGGAGGTCAACTACGATCTCATGGTTGCTGTAGACGAGATGTGAGTGACTTTTGCGGTGGGCTTTATCGGATTCTTAATGTTGTGACAGTGAGCGTGGAGTGCGACGTGCGCCCGAGTTGTTACCTGAGGATTACGTGCCAAGCAATGGACGCCATTCCAGAACTACTTGACATTTGGATCAGTTCACGCCTTATAATATCGTCCATCTTAGATTTTTTGTTGAGGCTGTATGTTACCTGTGATTACTTTCATAGTAGAATCAGGAATATTTCGTTGTATCGTGACCTGGGTCAACCTTCTCAGAAATCTGACTCCTGTTGTGGTAATGGTCAACCCCCCATCACCATTCGTCATAATATTTGACAACTTGACCGAATTTTAGATCAACAGTCTACGATCTTCCTTCATTCAAATTAGTGTCCTGACGTGGCATCCAAGTATGAGGATCCGCATGGGACATCGCGATGATATCATTTGTTGAACGGAAAGGTTCACAGTCTCTGCCCAGTCATTGATTCGCCGGACTAGCATCTGACTAGCGCAGAACCATGATACACGGTGCAATGCAGCAGACCTTAGACGAAGAAAGACATCTCTTAGGATTTCCACAGCCTGAATCACGTGACCGTGAACCGGCTTTATCCGAGCAAAGAACGAAACAGTTCCTCACTTTCACGTCCACAAAATACCTTTTGATCATGTCTGCTTTGCGTATGCTCTCGTCCGCAGCCCGACGTGTCCCGTCAACCCTGACCCAGCAACGACGAGGATACGCTGAAGTTGCCGACAAAATTAGCCTTTCTCTGGTTCTTCCTCACCAGGTGCGTCCGCTGTAACACCTCTCTTTCAATCCGCATTGAAGCCAGGGTATTATGCAGGCTATCTTCACCTCCAAAGATGTTGTCCAGGTGAACCTTGCCGCTGCAACTGGTGACATGGGTATCCTCGCAAACCATGTTCCCTCCATCGAGGCTCTGCGTCCTGGTTTAATCGAGGTCATCGAGTCGGGAAACACTTCCAAGAAGTGGTTTGGTGTGTTTAACTTTTTAGTACTATTCTACAGATGATATTGATACGTTGCCAGCATCCGGCGGCTTTGCAACTGTACATCCCGGTAACAAACTCACCATTAACGTCATAGAGGCCTCGCCTCTCGAGTCCTTTTCTTCCGAGGTAAGTTTCGCTCTAACACGCGTCACAGTTCTCTCAATTTTGTCTCTCAGGCTGTGCGCGCAAACCTGCAAGAGGCCCTGAAGGTTGCTGCAGGAAACGGATCCGAGGAGGACAAAATGGAGGCACGGATAGAGGCTGATGTGTATGAGGCCCTGCAACATGCTTTGGGGTCAAAGTAAACATTACTGCGATTCCAGTTACTCGCCGTACACTTAGAGTATCCTTGTTAACATATTGCTCTTGGTGTTTCGCGAGTCCCACGTGCGATTGGACTCTTGGCTGAAGTCCGGATATTTCCGATGTCCGAGTGCGTATATGCGGACGCGCATACGCGCTTGGGAGTGTCATTCTTGAATAGCGTCTGTCCTGGGACGTGAATAGACAGTAGGGTAGGCATGGAGCTGCCAACTATCTGGCATGACCGTTCCTTGCTCGAGCACGAGCCTCTGCTGACTTACTGCCCTCTGTACAACGAGCATAAATCACGGCGTGGCGGCGAAATGGAATGGATTATCAACATGGTCGTGGATGCAATCCTAGGTAGCGTATGTCGCGTGTGCCAGTATCAACCTTAACAACCTGACAACTTGGCCACAATAGTCCCAAAACCTCGCAGTAGTTCAAGCGTGGCTCGACCTGGCATTTCCTCCCGAAAATTATGAGGCAGACACCCCGAGACCTTCTGCAAATGACCGAAAGATGCTTGTTGTCTTCTTTGAATTCTATTGTCGGTTTCAAGCAGAAGACAGTTCAGAAGAGTATCTTATACGGATGGAACGGGAACTTATTACTCCGTGCGCCACGCAGAACACACGAACCTCTGATCGCGGCGGGCACAGAACGCGGGCACGCGGACGGGGGGTCATCGTAGGCCGTGGACGGGGGATTAATGTTCAAGATCGTGGACGGAGAGCTAATATTGGCCGCGGCCGTGGTAGCGGCCGCGGTCGTAGCAGAGGTCAGGAGCGCTCGAGTCCGAAACGATTGAAGGCTTCCGAGACATCCCCAGGACGTCCTCTCAGATCTACGTTGTATGAGTCAAATGGGTCTCCCGCTGCTAAACGCACGCGCAAGAGTTCAGGCGATATTTCTTCGCAAGTTACCGTGACGAATGATCTACCAAATGTCTTGCAGTCACCTGTGACTAGTCAGGACGATCATCCAGGCGCTGCGCGTAGGGGCCAGGAGTGCTCAGATCCAACACATCTGAGGATCACCAAGAAATCACGAGGACGTCCTCGCAAATCTAAGCTGCATGCGGTGGATGAGGCTCCCGCTGATAAACCCTTATGCACGAATTCAGGCGATATTTCTTCGCAACTTGCGAATGAACTGCCTGATTTCATGCAGTTACCCGCTCAGGACGATCATTCAGACGCCGAGTCTTCATTGCCTGTCCGCCTAACATTAGATGCAAGCCATCTAGAATTGGCCAGTAGCTCGCAGAGCCATGCTCACGAAGTTGCCCATGCAGGATGGAGTAAACAAGTCCTTGATATGGGTGACCTGTCTCGAAAACGCGGTCGGGAGGAAAGTGACCTACAATTTAACAATGCAGGTCACATGCTGGTGTCATCAACAGCTACAACTGCACTTCCGCAATCCGTGCGATCCGTTCGCCCGTTGCCACAGAGAGTGTCGACAAAGCATATTTCACCAAGGCATACGCAGCAAATTAACCAAACTGCCGAACCGTCGATGCACGCCTTGGATCAAGAAGACGTTGACTGTCTCCTAAAGGATGTTCGTAGCAATGCCTCATTAACGCACTTACAGTCCATCTCGGGGCCTCTGGAAGACTGGGCTCAGATTCAGGAAAATGATCACGATGATGTCGTGGACGCCGATGAAATTGCAAACGAATTCGATGCCCCTTCAACTAACGATGCTCCACCCGCAGTGTCGAGCTATGAGGGGGCGGTCGATGGTGTGGCGCAGACAATGCAACTACAGAAACCTCCTCTACCGATAATACCGCCAATTTGGGCTCAGGTATGCACTATACTGTGTGAGAACACGAACTCCCTTAACTTAACTGCCATTTAGTCTCGCCAAGAAGTCTGTGAATCATTCGATTACTTCCGAAGCTACCAGAGTGGTGTCTATTTCTCAAATGATATCGTCAAGGGCTATCTTTTAGGCGGATCACCCGCAAGGTCTGTTCATTCCTTTTATCTTAAGAGAAGGTATCGCTCATGGAGAGGTCAGTCGTGACATCTTTCATGACAAGGGAAGATTGATTATTTCCCATGGGTTAGTACATGACATATCCCTCCAGTTAGGTATCTGATTTGTTGGCATGCAGTGGAGGTAAAGCCGAAAGCATTCTGGACTATCGTCGCGTGGGTCCTGCTCGATTTCAACAAGCACAGGATCAAGAAGTTACAGACAAATCTGTCCGTGCTCTACTCAAGAACTACACGAACAGACGACCTTTGGTCCTTCTAGTTGACGATAAGTACGCCCTGTTCCCTTTCAACCTTGGTGCCTCAGGCTATACATACGTCGTCCTCGGATTCTATTGGATATCTCATGCATGGGGTATGAATCATCATTGCATTCATATGTACCAGTCGTTCAGTTCTTGCTGCAGCCGAGTATCAACCCGCATCCAATGGTTGCAGGAGGGTTGTCCGTTGGAAATTTGCCTTTCGGTGGTGCGGACCAGATGACCCATGGTGGACAGCGTCCAAGAAAGAGGGTATCATTCTCGATGCAGTAACAGGTGAGTTTCTGAATTTTTCACCTTCCACCAGTTCTCAACCCTTGAGCAGATCATCGGTCCTCGAGTGACCAGTGTGTCAATACGTTCCTTGTCTTCCGCAATATCTGATCACCTTGTAGGCAGAGCTCGACTGCGCCAAACGACATCACAACGATGACATGCGACGTTTGTTCTAAGAAGAGTCCTGTTATTTATTCACAAGGATGGATGTGTCTAAATCCTTCCTGCTCTTCCTTTTGGAGTCTAAGAGGACGAGAGCCCGATCAGCTTGATTATGACGCTGTATTTATTCGTCCTGTCGCAGCAGAGTTTCGTGGTCTCCCAGACCTTCGCCCTGGGAAGCCGGTTCAAACGATAGATCACATCACCACTTCATATGCATTTAGCAAGGGCTGGCACTGCGAGAAATGCGGACGCCTGTCCACTCGGTAGGTCTAACTTGCAGATATGCTTAGGCCATCTCTCACACAGGTTTCAAGGTTTAAATGGGAACATTGGGAATGCTCCAATTGCCATGTACGTGCCACTCGTTCACGTTATTAACCCATGGAAGCATTTTCTATAGTCGATTCACAAAGTGCCCGGAAGACTGCGAGTAGCCAAAGAATTTTGGCATCAGCGACCATCAACAGAATTTTTACACTCGCACATTGGAAAGCATTCAGGTCTGTAGTGTTATGTCGTCCACTTTTGCTCACCTTCGAGCTATTCTCACAGGAATCACCACTAGTCTACCGCAGCCATTCAAATTGAGCGATGGAGGAGGATTCACAAATTACCTCACCTTTGTTCTCCCTCATCAGAGGTAAGGGACATCCTGCAACACAATGTCTTGACCTTGATGTTGACGTCTTGCAGAGGAAAGATCCATCTGATATTGGGCACTCCATTGGCAAACAAACAGGCGGACGAGATATTTCGACAGTATCAGGAGCAAGCCGATAAGGGTGAATTACTACTTAGAAGATACCCACTCACAGCTGTGAGCACTTTCCATTGATGTGCAAGCTCTTTTTAACATGGATCTAGAACAAACGTACGAACAAAAACATCAGAACTTGCTAATAGTGATTACTCAAATTGTCTCACAGTTCGTGGAACATTTCTTACTAACTATTTTTCACAAAACTGTAAGTGCATATTCTGTCATAAAATTCCCGTGCTGAGGAATCTGCAGCGGGTGAACCGTACAAGGTCAATATACTGCGTCTTTTTCTATAATGGCAAATGCTCATAAGTGGAATAGTATGTTGGTGGAACAGGGAATACTGTACCTTTCGACAGGGCACCATCATCCGTGTGTGGTGCCCTCGCTCTGATTAAAGAGAGATCTCGCCTGGCTCTTCAAATAGATATACCATTCAACGAGATCCTTAGTGCTGCATACATGGAACGGCAGAAGATGTCTGTAAGTCCTTGAAATCATTATCTTGTGGTCGTGCGTTGATGATATTCTAGTTCCACAGTGACAGCGAGCGAGGGCTGGGTCCTGTCGTAGCTTCCCTTTCACTTGGTTCTGCAGCACTCATGCATTTTCGTCCCCGTGCTGCATCGAAGAAAACGAAGCAGTTGGCAATCGTGCTAACATTGATCATCCGGCATGTAAGTCATGTTGCTACAAATGTAGCTATCTAGACCTGAAAATTATCAGGGAGACGTACTGATCATGGAAGGCGATGGTGTTCAAAAGTATTATGAGTAAGTTCTAGAGTCACACGAGAGCGATCACATATCTAAACGTGTCTTTGACAGACATACTGTCATACCCATGAATTTTCGTATTGCTGCCACTGCTCGTTGCATTGGAACATAATCAATACCTGAACTGCATTCTTTCTGTCATGTTATTGTTATATATATTGCTAGTTGCCATCCGCTCTTCCTGCTTTAGTAACTTTACAGTACCACATTTAATATACCACGTCTGAGATTATCAATTGATCAAATATGCGACGCTGTCAACTTCTAGCGCTGACAGGACAACTGGCAGAGAATTTCCAGTTCACATGTCCATGGTATGTCGACGAGACCCAATGATGAGACGGGAGATATATTGGAAGTACAGCTCTATGAAAATGAAACAGCGCACGACACGCAAGCTGGGTTAAATATGTCTCATTGGATTGTATCGGCACACATGCATAGCTGGCAATCAGGATTATGATTCATCATCGTTGAATCCATAAGCTCGAACTGTCAATTTCCTCGTACTCAGTCCAAAATCTCAGGTAGAAATGGTCTTAAACCCGCCAAGTCAGTTGGTATGGGTTCATAGACGGGTGATAAACGTTGATGAAGATGTAGTGCGATTCACTGTGTGAAGTTGGATACCATTGTCTCGTCTCAGACTTGCAATACTAATTGAGTCCAGTGGTAATTGGATGCTGCAAATGAACGTTGGTGCATTTCCTTCGTGGACGAGTCAGTTCTGCGACCCTCAAGTACAGAAAAGAGCCTAAAAAAGTCATAGTCCATTTGGTTGTACGTACGACCAACGGGGATCCATCAAGCGTAGTACACCCTACACAATGGGCAGTGACATTACTGACACGTAGTACCTTTTCACGGCAAGGGGTTGGTGGTTTACTGATAAACTCGTTCGTACGCAGGCGCATACTCGGATAAATGCATGTCATACAAATCCACGACCATCGCAGGCGCGGCTCTGCGTATGTATATGCGATACGCTCACCAAATGACCGATGTGCAAAAGCGTTATCGTAACTTCCTGGAAGACGTGCAGCACAAAGGTTGGCTCATGTGCGACCCAAAAATTGTAGCAGCCAAGACACTCACATCATGGCTTCGGAAACATAACTTGGCGCATACATGCGACTTTCATACTGGATACGTCGTGGGTGGTACCTCTCCCATCGACGCAAGCGCCGACTGCAGCCCAACGATATCCAGATCTCGTGCAGGTGTGATATTCAGCGCTTTTAGCACGATCGACGCGTCAACATCTGGAGGTGATGTGTAGGGCGGGGGTTCTGGTATCCGGAGATTCGGCTATGGTATAGCAAGCCCAACGAGTGAATACGTCAATTCGGCATGTCACCAAATCAACTGAAGCAGCCGGACAACATACACTGAATACTACCCACCTCAGCCTTCTCCAGCCACCCAATGACCCACACCCAGGCCTTAATTTCACGCATCCAGTTACAGTCTACATTCGGATCAAGTGTTCCGCCCCATTTCACAGGAGAAAGCACCGCGTCGGGATCGATGACGAGGGATGCATCTACTAGGAGCCCATGGGAGGAAAATGAGAGGAGAACAAGTGCGGTGGAAGGATCATATGTGAGTATCCTGCAATAAGTGTGAGTAGTGTTTGTACGTGGTGATCGTCAAAAGCTAGAGAGGAAGATGCAAAAAAGGCCTACCGCCCTGCAACACGGAGCTTCCGTCCCACGTCATCATCAGTAACGCAATCCAACATCATAACTGCTGCGGGCTCTTGCTGTGGCATAAGCTGCGTTACTATTTTTCAGCGTGTCGATTAATTGCGATGTAGGGCGTTGGTGAGGAAAAAGGGTGAACGCCAAATTAGGCGTATTGTTTGGCAAGACCTTGCGATCGTAACATGTGCAAATAACAACAACCACCTCTTTGCCACAATAATAATACAATCGGTATAAGTTAGCCTGTCTGGGTGAACTACAATTTGGCCAGTACAATAGGTAAGTGTAGGTCAGAAATTAGAGGGTTGTGAAAGTTTACGATTAGCATGAGCCTGGATCTTTTCCTCAAGATATATATCATCTGACCAACTACCGTGCTCTTCAACGGCTTTTATCAACTTCTTACTCTTGTTTCTTACCGCCTCCAAGGCCAATCTATGCATCGGGAGATAAAATGGAGGTTTATCTAGTTGAACAAGCCTATGCATCTGCAGTGCAAACTTGTTGATGTCCCCGTCTGAAAAGCGCTCGGCTCCTGGATATCTGCTGCGGTACTTTCTAGAAGGTAAATGGGGTCTGCGTACGCTGGATGGATTGGTACGAGAACATTACGCCAAGGAAAAGCGGTGCGGAAGCGTGCAGGTTGAATAACAGTGATCTGTGGGCAATTAACTCTGTTACTCTAATATCATGCATCAAAGTTACCTTTATATTCCATGCTGGGCCCAACTCTGCAGCATACCCCTCCGAAAGAGATTCAAAAGCTATTGCAACAGTGTAAGTAGCATCGCGGGCGAAGGTCAGCGAAACATAGATACCTGCTTTTCTATCTATGTGTCAGTTAAGCTGATAAACGAGAAGCTGTCACGTACGCTGCGGCATAGTGTGCTGCACCTGGAACAACTTGCAGGGTTGTACGAGACGACATTTGCAAGAGATGCCCCCCATGGGGTTCGTTGAAATCCCTAAACGTTGCCACGGCCTCTTTCGTGACATTAGCGGCACCCCAAAAGTTTGTATCAAATAGGTGCTTTGCATCACCCTCAGGCATGCCTTCCACTTCGCTGATTAAGCATATTCCGGCATTATTGAAAACAACGTCGACTCGGCCAAATGTCTCGCGCGCTTTGACGAAAGCATCGGTGATATCAGAAGGAACGGTGACATCCAGGGGCAAGATGAGAAGCCGGTTCTTTGGGTACAATATCGCAAGATCATCGAGCGCAGAAAGCTTTCGCAAAGTTGCAACCACATTGTCTCCTTTTTGAAGCATAAATTCGGTGACTGCTCGTCCAAAACCCGTAGATGCTCCGGTGACTAGCAAAAACGATTAGCGGTTTCGGGCCCCTACGGTATTCTCCACTTACCGAACCACACCTTTGCACCTGACGTTATGTTACTAGAGATTCGGGCCAACGGCCTTGACGGGGTAGTGCTCAACAGCCGTGACGCGGTAGAGATCAGCTGCCTTGATATGGTTGCGATCATCATTAGCTGTATTGATGAGGAATAACAGAGCAACTTATAGTGCTTGTATGGCTGAATGGGCAATCATGACAGTGAAAGGGCTGACATGTTCCAGAGCATCTGGTCATGTAAAACTAACAATTCCGAGGATCCTGTGCTGCGCATTGTAACGTATATAGGCGCCATCGTAGGGCTCCGGAGTGGTCCAGTATGACGGAATAGTGCTCACCTCCGGAAGTAGCAAGAAATGACGGACCGGAGGTCCTATCGTGCAATGTCGTACTGCATTACAGTCATTGCATGGGAAATTGCCAACACGATCCTTTGACAGGACCTAAGTAACACTCAGTTAAAACACAGTCACGGTATAGGTGGCGGAGCGTGCTGGTCGGACTTGTAATTCTTGTCTTCTTTCCATTGGTTAATTTAGATTTCCTAATGGCATCCGGCGAACGCTGATCATTGTATAGAAGAAGGCAGTCGTCCATCCATCCCGACGGGTGACTGTAGGGTTCATGTACTTATGTATATAGATGGGGGCGAGCGCTACGAAAAATCGGCTAGACGGGAGATGCAGAGTATCATGCATTACAATGTCAACTTTTGCCAGTGCTTTCCTTAGAGTCCCTGTTGTCCTGAATGAGAAGGAAGTGAAAATTTCAAGGTCCACAAGTATATAGAGCTAACAGGGGGCATGTCAATAAAGTGCATCGGTTGCCTCACTCACCCCTCGCATGCCTCAGCACCCTCTTCGCAAGGTCCACGTACTCAGCTCCCTCATTTTCCTTACCCACAAGCCCAGCCTCAACTAAGATCAACGCCTCCTCTTCTCTTTGCTCGTCCACCCACCGTACGTACTCAGCCTCTTGCCATCCATGCATTATGTGTGGCAGCGGCAGCGGTGACCGCACGAGAATATGGTGTAGCACTACCAGCGGAGGCAGGTTCGCAGCGTGCGTAGGAGATGCGAGCGAAGGTGTGTCGAGGAAGAGGAGGGGTCTGTTACGAGTGTGTGAGGGCGCGTATCACTTGCATAGGAAATAAGAACTAACCGCATCGCTCTGAGCATCTTGTACTCCTCCCCCGCTGCTTCGAGGCCCCGCTTACCCGAAGGCCCAAGGAACGCATTCAGTGCGAATTCGAGCTCCGTCATGTCTGTCGTAAGCTGCAGCTTCCCGCTCTCTCCCAACGGTCTCGCGATACTAGCGTGGAGCACAAAGATTCGGATGACGTACTTCACAATCGAGAGCATCCTGGATTTGCCCTTTAGCGGCATATTGACAGCGAATATCAGAGGGCCTACCAAGACTGCGTCACTTCAGTCGTAAAATTAACGAAGATATGGGTCCTGACGTAATTGAGCTTATCTGTAAGGTCTTTCATGTACAAGCTTGACCCTGCCATTCCCGTCATCGGGTCTGGAGGCTTTTGCAGGTCGACCCTATGAAGCCTTGAGATGATGGAAGCGAGTTCCCTTCGTATCGCCGTCAGGAGTGGGTCGACAATACAATCGTAAATGGTGCACAGTTTCTGTACAACGCAGTGACTTCAAGACTTTCATGCTTTGCATACGTGAGAATATAAATACCTTTACACCAGGCATTACAAATGCAGCGGCGCTCTGTGTGTGTTCTTCTCCAACCTTCTCCAGCTTTGTCCAGCAGTGATAAAGGCACGTCGCCACCTGTCCGTTCACAATTTGTTGTGGGGTTGCCATCGGCCCAAGAAGCGTGACCGCTGAGCGATCTGTGGAGATCTACAGTAACGCATGAGTCATGGAGTACCTATTTGGATTGAGGAGAACTAACCAGACTCTCGGCCCTCATCGCCGCGCCATTGAGAGCTGTCCCAATGTTTCTCGCCACCGCAAGGATTAGTAAAGGATCAAACCTAGCAGAATCAAGTTCGTTCATCACAGCTCGTGCGATTGTGACTCCTTCGTTGGCACCTGGAGGCGAGCGCGGGCCGCCAGCGAAAGCCTGGGAAACAGCTTCATTCAAGCGAGTTGTCGAGCGAGAAAGATAGAGTGCTTCGAAGGTGGAGAGCGCACGAAGAACGAGAATAGTTTCTGGTCTGAAAGTAATGTCTGTTGTTTTGTAGCACTAGGATAAACTGGGAACCTACGACTGTTGGGATGCTGTGTACACCGTGTCGGTATGCACTGCGATTTTGGCAAAGAATTCGTGAAAGAGACGCAGGAGCTTGGGGTAACCAGAGCTAAGCGTCTGTTGAAGGAAGGTCGATCCTAGTCACGACCTCAGCGGTGATGTACTACATGACACAAATAACTTAGACAAACCTTTGGCGGCATCACGAGCGTACTTCTCCAGTGAGCGCCCTAGATATGTCCAGAATGTCGAACTCGGTTTATTCTCTAAAACCTTCAAGCATATATTGAATATTCATTTGATAGATTCGTGTTCGTGGAAGTCACCTGCAGCACATCGTCAAGGAATGATCTTTGGGTTACTGGGTCCTTCTTCAATTTCAGGACCTTTTCGAGAGTGTATACCTAAGGCCAGTAACGGTAAACCAAAGCAATTAAGAACATATGCTTGAGTCGCCACCTTGATACAGCATGTTGCCATCTCCTCGATAAGAGTCTCAATCCGGGCCCAAAGTGCAGCTGTCCATTGTGGTGCCGTGATATTCGTTGGTTCTGTTCGTACACGCGACTTATATATGAGACCTTGAGAGGAAGGCGCACTTTCTGAATACAACGCCATTAGGAAAGGAAGAGCACAATCGCGGGATGTCTAACCTTTCGAAACAAACTCCTTGGAAATGCGTGAGAGATCGAACGCGGTTCGTATCCGTTCCTCTACAGCGTCACAAAGGTCTCTTGATAGGCGCTGTACTAGGGTCGGGAGTGCACGCAAATTGTGAGCCGTTTGTAACGAGGAGGCCAATAGGGATTGATTCTCAACATTACTTAGGTTTAAGCCGAGTAATACGCTAGAATGCAGTGCGACTCACCAGTGTGGAAAGCCCAGTAACAATCATTGTTTCCATCTCATGCGTGACCCTGAAATGCGCTTCTTCAATAACTGGTATGTGTGCAGCTACTGCCTTCACAGATCGGAGGGGAACCAAGGAGTCTATCGCTAAGGCAGTCCGATCATTAATCTCTGACGAATGTTGCCCTGGGGTATCTAGCGTCTCTTCAGGTCCATCCAGGAGGGCACCTTTATATCAGTGAGCATTCAAGATGTGGTTGCAAATTGATTCCCGAACGAACCTAACTCTGCAAGTGTCAATGCTGCCTTTGCAATGGTGCGCTCCTTGTCATCTTGCTGATCTACGGACAGACCTTCCGAAACGTTAGGCAGTTTTTTCTTCTCAGTGGTGCTCGGCTTGTCAAACGCTGCAAGCTCGGACATCTGAGTCTCCAGACGTCGCGAGAGAACCACAAAACGAGAGGTGCGTCGCAGGGCATCTGATGCTTGACGCATACGCTGAAGCCTGATGACATTGGTTTCTAAAGATTGATACGGAACACGAATTTTCTGGCGAAGTCTGATTAGGTCACGTCAAGTCACGACGCGACGCAAGGATAGGACCTAGCTACGTACTTATCCAAAGAGGCATCGACATCGTCCAATCCACGCCGGACTGAGGTAAGTGACCCAGAGAGGTTATTGACGCTCGCTGCTCGCTGAAGTAGGTCCTCGTGGTGGGTGGTGACCTACAGTCAAAGCATGATGAGCAGCGAGGCACTCTATGCGATGATAATAATATCGCACCAAGGTTTTTATTTGCTTGCTTACATCCTCGATGTTCAAGTCCAACTTAGATATCGCAACCGATATGTCCTCCTTGGCGGATTCTAGTGCTGCACCCGTTCGAAGCTTTACGGACTGCGTTTGGTGAACTTGCGGATACGACTCGCCAGCAAGAATTGCGTTGGCGTAGTCATTCGCGTCAAAGTCAGGGTTGGTGAATAAGGAATAGTCTGACATGGCAGTGAGCTGGCGCGACACAGATGTGTAAAGGGAAGCACTCACCGGTCATCGAGACATTGGTGACTTTGGTGACTTTGGTCAGACTGCTTAAGTGCTCGTCAAATATCACGTGATTGATAATTTCATGTTGGAACTTGGCGCGCCACCAACTTCGCATCCTCTTTATTGAACTGCGCTAGTACTTGATGCCAACTCCTCGACTTGCCATCCTCTTTGCAATTTAATAATGCCAGGAGACTTGCAGACGGCAAGCTCACTCGTCGAGACACATTCACTTACGGAGATATGGAGACTATTATTAGAGAAGCGATGGAGTACCCTACGATAGCCCGAGTGCTCCACAAAACGGTTTCTTCGTTGGCGCATGACTGTCATTGATACACTCCAACAGTGATGTCACATCAATAGTGAGCATATGTAGACTTGCTTGCTCTTTACAAGTCTACTCGTTCTCATCAACTCACATTTCACCAATGAACTACCCTTATTACCAGTCCAATCAAAATGGATGGGGAAACAACCAAGCTAGTCAGTTGCCTGGCACTAGCAACCTTGGCAGAATGAAACAGTTTGACCGTCCGGCGATTGGGTTTCAACCACAGTCTTCTTGTAAGTGCGTCGTATCTCGATGTCATTTCCGGAGGGACTCAGTTGTTGAGCGCAGGGGGAGGAATTGATTATTTCAAAGCCCATGCACCCAATGTCGATCCGTAAGTGAAGGGTATAGTCTCACTGCATAGCACGGTCACTCACGCTCGTCTATCTCAGTACGATCTTCAGTCAGGTCTATAACAACATGTCTGGTGAAGACACAGGCATACATACATTTGGTGTGAGCATTGGCGAGGCTCGTTTATGGCATCAACGCGCGTACGGTGAACATGTAAGGCAAATTTCCTGTTGAATCCCAGAATATTGAATTAGACAAATGCACCGCCAGGACGTTTTCAATGCAATGACCCCCCAGGAAATAGGATATGCTTCGGCATACGAAGCGTACCGAATTTGGATCCACAATAGTGCAATTCACGAGCCTCTCAGCGAAGAAATTGAGCGCCAGAGAGAAGCACTCATAGCACTTGCTGTTGCGGAAGGTACTATCATTTTCGTCAGTATTTTCTCTTTGTCGTTGACGCATAATATTTCGTTTAGCCAGTAGGATGTACATGACCTCACGTCCGTCTGATGTGTATGGCCGTGCGCCAGCATGTGAAGCAGCGGCAGCAACTGCCAAGCTTATATTCGATCAAGTCAGTATCCTTCTGTTCAAAACCTAAATATTCTATGAGTATCGGCCGATGTGTTCGCACTTGTGCTGACACAATCTTATTTCAGAATTTGGAGGGTGGCGCCAGAGACAACATGGGTGGCGTCAGAGAAAATATGGGTTACGCCAGAGAATATATGGGTGCTGGAGCGGGGTATGGCTCGGGCGCTGGGATGGGGTACGGTGCTGGGATGGGGTATGGTGCTGGGATGGGCACTGGTACTGGGATGGGCACTGGTGCATATGGTTCAGGATTCGGAACGTCAGGGATGGCAGGAAGCAACATGTCCGGCGGAATGGACCCATATGCAATCGACCACGAGGCTCCGTACTTCCGTCAGAAGATGGGAAGACACAGGCGGCTCTCGATGCCTCAGCCTGGACTTATGTATGGCGCTACAGGAGGATATAACCCTGGAGGAGGGATGGGTATGGGTGGGACGGAGGGCTCACCTTACTTGGGCACTGGAGCTGGGATGGGCATGGGGGCGAAACCAGCAATATATCGTAGAAGGAGCCCCATGCCAGGCGTAAATGGAGGTGTTTTCCCTCCTGGGTCCCCCTTCCCCGCGAATGGAGGGGTTCCCCCGACAAATATGTTACCCGTGAACCCCGTGTCACCTGCAAACGTCACGATGGTGCCTGCATATCCTGGAACAATGACTGTCATCGAGTTACCCCGAAAACATAAAAAACATCATCGACACTACTCCAGGCGGGCACAGAGCGCCGAGCCCGCTGCGGCAGGTGGATGGCCAGCGACCAGTCCAAGAATAATGGGAGCTTCCCCAGTCGGTGCGGATGGTCTCATGCAGGCCGGTGTGGGTGGTTTTTACCCTGGCAGTCCAAATGCGGGCTATAGTTACCCGGAACATAGAGGCATGTATCGGTACTAAAGCACTTCAAAGTTGAGATTGTTCGATATATCTGTATGTAGTATGTATAATTTGTGACGCTGGTTTCCATCCATGTATAATTACGTGAAATACACATCATCCGACCAACTAGCCCATTTTTCGGCAGCTTCGAGCCATGCCTCTCCCTTCTTCCTCGCAGATTCCAAGGAGACCTTATGCAAAGGGAGATGTATTGGAGGGTCGTCCAGACGAGACAGCTTATAGACCAATTCTGCAAACTTGGCAGGATCACCAGTAAAACTTGTCTCCTCGATGCCAGGGTAGAGAGCACGGTATTTGCGCGAAGGGAGGGATGGATTTGACACATAAGCATGGTGAATGGGTTCCATCTTGCATGTTTGAGTCAGCGGCGTGCGAAAGAGGGCCGGCTCGAGGAGCGTAATCTTTCATCAAAGCGGATCAATTTCCAAAACCCCATCGACATGGGTGACGTACTTTAATGTGCCAATCAGGATCAAGTTCGCTGATGTATCCCTCCGTTAAAGACCCTAACGCTGACGATACGCAGGTTGAACTTCAAGAACCGTAAGAGAAAGTTAAGGGCCTGCTTACCAGCTTTACTATCATTCAGATATCAGCCTGCCAAATAATTTGTAGGAGGTATGTGAACTCACGCAGCAGCATAATGTGCAATGCCAGCCTGCGGGACAATGGCTGTTCGGGAAGAAACATTCAATAATCGCCCTCCCGTGGGACGATTGAGGTCCCTAAAGCATCGTATGGCTTCACGCATGACATTCTCTGCGGCCCAGAACAGTACATCGAACATCTCTCGTGCTGCCTTGTGAGGCATGCCTTCAGCTTCTGATACAATACAGTATCCCGCGTTGTTAAACACGACGTCGACACGATTGAAGTGCGAGATGGCCTGGTCGAATGCGATGGCAATGGAAGGTGCGTCTGTTACATCGAGCGGTAAAGTAATAAGGCGGGAGGAGGGATATTGAGCGGTAAGGTCTTCCAACATCGAAGGTTTGCGCAGGGTGGCAACTACGTTATCTCCTTTATTCAAGGCGAATTCTGTGACCTCTCGCCCCAGACCAGTCGACGCGCCAGTGACTAAAGGAGAATACATCAGCTACGTTTGCCTGTAAGCAGTGGAAACGAACTAACTGAACCAAACTTTTGGGGAAGACATTTTGGAATACTGTCTGGCGACGTTGACTCACCTCTGTACTAGAGATAAGTCCAATATATAGGCGCATACAACCACAGACCTAGCCTGACCGAATGGGGGACCGAGCCCGTGAGTACGACTTCGGTCAACTTCGGCGACATTACCGTCTGGCTGAAATAGAACTGAATCAAAACATGTAGATATTATGAGGTCACCAGGTGGAACAGAGTCCCACGCACTGCAGTTGCTATCGAAATACAGTACTTGTCCAAACAAATACAACGACCGTTAAGTGTCATAGGTTACCATGCGATAGAGTCTACAACATTGTGCTTGCATCTAACGATCTTCCTCGTCAAGATATACATCATCTGACCAACTACCATATTCTTCGACGGCTTTCATCAACTTCTGACCCTTGTTCATGGCTGCTTCCAAGGCCGTTCTATGTAGCGGGAAATAAAACGGAGGTTCATCTAGTTGCACAAGCCTGTATGTCTGCAGTGCAAACTTGTTGATGTCTCCGTCTGAAAATCGCTCAGCTCCTGGATATATACTGCGATACTTTCTAGAAGGTAAATTCGGGTCGGAGTAAGCCGGATGGATTGGTACGAGAACATTGTTCCAAGGAGCAGCAGTGCGGAAACGCGCAGGTTGCATAACAGTAATCTATGGGCAATTAGCTCTGTTACTCTAGGATCATGCATTAAAGCTACCTTTATGTTCCATGCTGGGTCCAACTCTGCAGCATACCCTTCCGAAAGAGATTCAAAAGCTATTGCAACAATGTAAGTAGCATCGCGAACGAAGGTCAGTGAAATATAGATACCTGCTTTTCTATCTAGGTGTCAGTTAGGCCGATAAACGAGAAGCTGTCACATACGCTGCAGCATAGTGTGCTACACCTGGAACAACTTGCAGGGCTGTACGAGACGACATTTGCAAGAGATGGCCCCCAGGGGGTTCGTTGAAATCCCTAAACGTTGCCACGGCCTCTTTCGTGATATTAGCGGCACCCCAAAAGTTTGTATCAAACATGTGCTTTGCATCGCCGTCAGGCATGCCTTCCACTTCACCGATAAAGCATATTCCCGCATTATTGAAAACAACGTCGACTCGGCCAAATGTCTCGCGCGCTTTGACAAAAGCATCGGTGATATCAGAAGGAACGGTGACATCCAGAGGCAAGATGAGAAGCCGGTTCTTTGGGTACAATTTCGCAAGATCATCGAGCACAGAAGGCTTTCGCAAAGTCGCAACCACATTGTCTCCTTTTTGAAGCATAAATTCGGTAACTGCTCGGCCAAAACCTGTAGATGCTCCGGTGACTAGCAAAAACGATTAGCGGTTTCGGGCCCTTACGGTGTTCTCCACTTACCGAACCACACCTTTGCACCTGATGTTATGTTACTAGAGACTCGGGCCAATGGCCTTGACACGGTAGATATCGATGGCCTTGACGCGGTAGTGCTCAACAGCCGTGACGTGATAGAGATCAGCCGCCTTGACATAGTTGCGATCAACAGAATAACAGATCCAGTCACTGGCAAGACGATTAGCGGTTTAAGCCCCCAATTTGTTCCTTTGCTCACCGAACCACACCTTTGGGCCGGATGATGCCATTGTAGAAATAAACTGCCTTGACAAGGACTAGCAGGGCAGCTTATATTCCTTTGGCAGAACGCAATCTGTAGAAAAGGCTGACTTATCATTTTACCTCTGACCCGGTCATGTAAGGGGATCCTGTGGTGGGAAATGTTCCATGATATGGGACATGTCCAGTACTAGCTCAATTATAGATTCTGGTCAGATGATGGTCTTCACGAATAATCAGGCGAGTCGGCGACATTACTATCGACGTCACGAGTCTTGTCAGGCGTGCGAAGTTTACGTACAAGATTGCATGATACTAACTTATGATAAGGCCAGGCTGTGGTCCGTCAATTCCTTGAGTATTCCCAGACAACCACGGGGCCCTACCATAGAACCTTTTCAGTAGTGAGTACAAAGAGGCTGAGCCGCGGTGTTGCTGGGAGTCAAAGTCAGGGTACAACTTGGTGTCCAATGGACTGAATGGATAACAGATCTTACCGTCTGCAAGAACGAATGTAGAATCAATGAAACTGGCATGCCGTGACATACCGTGAGAATCACTGACAACTTCAATTCGGAACTGCCGACGATTACATAAGCCAATGCCGACGTTTCTTGTGCACCCCGCACAGCCGACTGCATTGTCAGATAGATGCGATGTCGAACTCCCAGGTTATGAACTCTGGACAAACATGGTATGTCCTGAATACTGAAATGATTTTTCAAACGGCGCGTGGAGTTGGATCACGACTCGGATATGATATGCTGATATACCACATCTCCCAATACTATCATTACTTTCTATCTAGATTCAAAACGTTCACATTCTTGTGGGTTCACTCGACGTGGAGAAGTTTAATGCTGCGCTTGCTAGGACTTTGCAACTGTGGCCTCACGCAGCTGGAATGCTGACAGAGCGTGGCGATAAATATGTGGCAAGTTCGACAATTTCTTCAAGGTACACACCTTAGATGGTATTCGCTCGTAGATTCATCTAACAGATACTGCAACCCCGATCGAATTCGAGGACCGTTCTCATGAATCGTCATCTTCGGTTGTCTTCGGTTCTCACGTAATTCAGAGTGATCTCTCGGGCTTGCTCAACTCGCCCACTCAACGTAGTGCGCTCAACTTCGCAGCCCCTCTTTTGAGACTTAAGGTCGTCTCCTTTTGTGATGACACCACAATTGGCATCTCTTGGAATCATACTTTGGGTAGGCTTTTACCCGTGAGAAGCAGTATTCATATTTCAATCATAACTCATAGGGGATGCAACTGCGTTCTTCCGCTTCACTCATGCCCTTTCCAAATTATACCAAGGTTTACACCCTATTTATCCACCGCCCACGTTTGAGAAACCCTCATTCCCTCAGCCTTCAGAGTGCGCTATTGAAGAATTACGCTCGTCGATGTATCACCTCCACGAACTTTATAGCGAGGAAGAGCTTCGTCTGAAGTACTCAGAGAGGGCACATGCCTCAGAACGTATCAATTGGTCATTTGAGAGGCAGGGTTTGGAAGCTCTCCATAACTATTTGCGTCAAAGATCGCCAACGAGCCGCCTATCAATCCATGATATTCTTTTTGCATACGTCGCCACGGTTTTAAACCGTGTCTTGACTAGTTCAATACGCAAGATCAAAATAACTGATAGTGTCCGCCAGTGTCCTGTTATTCCACATACGGACCCTCCTGACACAGTCTTTGTAGTATCGCTTCACTGGCGCAAATTTCGCATTACCTGATGTCGCTGGTAACGCTGTGATTGACGTACGTCTGACACTGTATTCTGTCTATTTTCTGACCTCTCTTATGATAGGCTTTGACACCGGCACTTCCAGAGGACCCGGTCGATATAACAGGTATCGCCAAAAGCATTCGCGAGACGCTCACGCACTATCGACAGCACGAAGTCATCGAAAGATGGATGTCAGCAGCCAGTCACCTGATGCTCGCAGCTGCAAAATCAGGGAAATCATTTTACTACCCTCCATCCACCGGAATTCTAGCCGTGAATTCTATGGCATCGTGAGGGGTTCAGCAGCTTTTCATGTCTCGATGTCAGCTCATGGATTGATTAGCATTGACTGGTGTTCAGCACACTTTGGTCAACCTGAGTCGCATAGACATCACGTGAGTGGGCATGGCTTGCTTTATCTACGCGTCTTTGGAGCCAATCCATGGCGCGGAGATGACGGGCTGTGGCATGCTCCGGAGGGAAGGATCGACATATCCATTGGAGTTCCTCAGGGATGTCGGCAAAAGGTGCTGGATATACTCGCGCAAGGACTCGATAGTACCAAGCCAGAAGATTGAATTACCACCGCTGCAAGAATATCACATTTTGTGTTCCAACCTCACGGACACAGATACGTTCTGAAGAGCATTTGAAGTTTCCCTCGAAGTTGGTGGTACATTTGGTAGTAAATACATCGATACGTGATCCAATAAACAGCTGCAGTCACTTGATAATGGAGCAATCAGTTGCACACGCGAGCCACTGTCTCACCAGGCCACACTACTTCTTCTTGTTTCCTCCCGAGCTTGCATTGGTGTTTCCACCTTGCTTACTGCTAGTCCCACCGCCCTGCCCACCGCTCTTGGGAGCAGAGTTACGATCTGCTGCAGACATTGCCCTGGATTTGAAGTCTTGGTTTTTGTTGTTGCGATCCTGATGGGCCATCATTAGCAGGCGTTTGGTGATTTTCAAGTCGCTCTCACCGCATTGGATTGGATGCGTTTAGCAGCGTCTTTGTCCATAGTGATGGGGATGCAGATGAGTGATGCTAAATGACGCCCGTTCGCTGATTGGAATATGGGTACGTCGTCGAATGTAAATGACTCACGGCGTACAAGCACTTCAGCCTGAGGAGCAGTGGTAGCCCCCTGGTCTGCGGGAGCACTATTTATAAAATTCGAATTGAACGGGGGACCTGATCAGATCTACAATAACCCCCGTTCAATATGGCGCTCAAGGAATATGGCATTTGCTTATCAGAGGTCCTAGTACCAGCGCCAATAGATACGATTTCATTTCACGAAGAAGCTGCTGCTCCATACATGGCGATCTACGTACAAGCTTGCTTCCAAAGAGGAGGATCACTTACCAAACATCCGCAATACCTGCTAATTAGGTAGAACTTCCCCGGAAGATGCATCCATGCCAACCTGAGGAAAGGAGGCATCTGACCGGAGGGAAGACTCGCATATCTATAGATATCGCAAGGGATACGCAAGGCTCCCACTTAGGCTGGCCGCAACTCATTGATCATCTATAAGCAAAGTGGGCGTTGACGAAAAGGCAAATTTCCGTGTTGCCCCCAAATCAATGGGCGTGCGCTTGGCATTTGTTCGTGAATTCCCCTCTATCTGTCTTTGACCTTGCCATGAGGTGCTCTGCCCTATTGTGCATGACTTGTATGGGAGAAACACAAACAGTACTACGGACCTCAAGAGGGAGGTTCGTCATTGGCTCAACCACATCACGATTACGTTGTGCCTATCCGAGGTGAGCGTTCAACGACTGCTTGAATCGACCATCGCTGATTGATCGTCAATCGAAGGTCCGAGCACCCCACGTGGAGGTAGAAGGGAGTCCTTGGCGATACCGACGGAAAAGTGCAGTATCAATCCATAGATAAGCAAGCGCAGAGTGACGTACAACTTCTACTTCCAGGCAGATATCAGGTTAGCCTTCTCCGTGGCTCAGTAGCTTCATTAGGCTCCATCCCTACCATCCTCTCAACCACAGCCTAGAACCAACATACAATCAGCACACAATCGCCCTAGCTAGATAGCTCTCACTAACCTGAACCTGATTCCAATCCAACGCGTCGTCATCGTCGTCTTCCTCGACTGGCCTAACGATCTCCTCATTCCCAGCTCCAAGACCCCACCCACCCCCATGCTGGTGGCTCGACCTCGTAGGACCCTTCTCAATCCCTCCGATTCTAGGGGTCTCTCCGCCCTCATCATCTTCCTCCTGCACATCTGCCCTAGTGGGCATCGTAGCCCACCCGCCGACAATCCCCAGCACACTCACCGCCCCGCAGGAGCCAATACGCCCGCGTCGATCACGGGGCCGCCCAGCAGAAAGGAAGCTGGGGGTGGCAGCCCGATGCGTGAGACCTTGTCCATACGAAAGCCGATGCGGGTTTGAGACTAGGCGGAGGAGAGACTCGATTGCTGCCTCGCCTGCTGAAGGCTGGACAGCAGGTGTGTGTAATGAGAGGGGTGAAGAGGGACCGCTAACACATCGCTCAGACGTAAGAACTAGTAACCTAGGGACTACGTTAAGGCATTTTGGGCTTGAATTCGAAAAGGGCACGCACATCTGCTGTAATCTCGGCTGACGGAAAGGACCTAGCCGTGCAAGCATTTCTTTCCCAAGAGGAGGGGACAACAGATTTTGTAGACGGCCATGGATAGGAAGTACGACGCGATCGCGGAACGCACACAAGGCAACGCTGCGGATGTCTACCGTCGGGGATAGCGATGATAGCGAAGATGAACTATTCATCTTAGTATTTTGTCGCGTGGGCGAAGACCCCCGATGTTGCTTTGCTGTACGATGCAGCGAGGTCAGTAGAGCATCCGTCTGTAAGGGTAAAAGAACCTGAAAGACGGCATTAGGATGGAAAGAGGTGTCGCATTTGAGCAAGACAACTAACACCCTCGATATACGGGAGTATTTGATCCCAGAAAAAGCCCCAGATCTCGATAACACGACTCAGTAAGATCTCATCTGAAATATTAGCGAGCTTGGCGTTGAGAGTGACCATGCCTGCTGCAATGAGCTCGCGTGCGTCAGTTTCAAGAGTTGCAAGGGTTTTCGAAGGGGATACAGCTAGAATCGTTTGAATGTGTCGCCGCACAAGGGCGTTGAGGTCTTCTCTGGATATAGTCAGACCCTGTGCAGCAGGGAGTCACGCAATAAACGTACATAGGTACACGTAATGGCTCCTCATTGAAGAGGGGCAGGACATGCACATGCAGTGTGCGCCAAGGGTTGTCCTTGTCCGTTATACCCACGCTTGATGCGCTGGAATGAAGTGCAGGTGCACTCGACATACCACTGCTGGCAGGCGAGGTTGATGGTGTCAGCGTGAGAGGAGGTGCAACAGGGCCTGTGGATAGGGAGGGGGCGATGCTGGGATTAAGGCCTGCGAGAGTGCCGAGGCGGTGCATTTCTCGTGAAACAAGCTTTGCATCGTAAGTGCGGGTGGAGGGCTAAGATGACGAATGTCAATTTCAAGGATTGGATGAGCAATGGGAGGTATACTTTGGAGGGAGATGTGTGTGTTTTGAGGGTATTTGAAGACGAGACAGAAGTCATTATGGAGGGTTGGATGGTTAGGTCTCTCGGTAGTTCAGAACGAGGACGCGAATGCGACCGATCGCGGAAGTTTAGGTGCTTTAAGGGACTTGTATTGATCGGGTTGCTGGTATTGGAAGTAGTAAAAAAGGCAAGTTTTCTCGGAAGTGTGGCAAGAAACGGATCGGAGCTAAGGATATCAACGTTCGGATTATGATGTGGGGCCGGTACAGAACTGTCAAAATGAGAGTTATTGTCAGTATCAAGCAGTGCTTCGCGATGTTGGCAGCGCTGGTCATGCTGATGGGAGGGACCCGAGCGGAGAATGGTGGGTTTTGGACGCGGTGTTGCATCACTGGAGGATGCAGACCTGCGCTGATCACCATACCTGCGCTTGGGACTACTGTCGCTCTGCTCGTCATCGCCGTCGTCAATGACAAGAGTCGGTGACGGAGGCGGCGGCGTCGAGGGCCCACTGTCATATGACCGGCTAGCACGGCTGCGCAACATTTTAGAAGCAGATACTTGACTGTGTGATGTAGTTAGAGAGGAACATATGAATGACAGACCTGGAAATAGATACGACAACTGTGGGATCCCTCAATCAACCACAAAATACAAAACATTAACGCGGGGCCGGTGCACCGTCGGCATTTCCTAAAGAGTGCACATGACGGTGCCACCAGGCTCAACTTTGCCCGTGATCGACATCCTCAGCAACTAGTCAGCTCACGTAGCATTTATCCATCCTGCCATCACAGATGCGCTGGGCCTGCTATCCGACACCGTCCGTTCGTCAAACTGCGGACCCACGCTGGTCGTTTATCCATCTGTCTTGGCAACGACCTTCTCTTGGAAGCCATGTCAAGTCGGTCACACATTCGCCGTCTGGAATTAGTGGGCCGACATTCTGCCGTTACTTCCGTGGATTATTCACAACACTCTGTCGATGTCCTCACTTCCATACCCTGCAAATCGCCATGGATGCTGTGAATATCGATATACATCCCCAAGCCGAGTCATTTTGTCATGTATCCCTAAAAGAGCTGCAAGTGTGCTACTCTCTGTTAGCACATTCTGAAGCTGTTGCTCGCATCATTTTCACCATGCTCCCTTGCGTCCACCAAGTCTGCTACTACCCGACCAGTGAAAATGATCTCTCGACGTCATGGTATGGAGTCAACAGCCTTCTCGAATCTTTCAGATGTCAGAGGCACGGCCACATTTCGGATATACAGGAGATCCGATCCACCAGTGTCACATACTAAATCTTCTGCGGTTGTTGCCAGAGCAAAAGTGATATCCTCGTGTTTGCTGTTCAAGGTGCGGATCATCTTTCAATGTATGTGATAAAGTTAATGGATTCCGCCACCGTAATACTTCATTCTTAACTTTTGAGAAGATGCGATATTTTTTGTACGTTACTGTCACCATTAGTGACCAATTCAACGAATACTCCTGGGAGTACTGAGTGCTTAGCGGTTCAACTGTTACTAGAGGCCGCCTACAGCAAACCCATCCGTGCCTATGTCTCCAGTGCACCCGCAAAGATGCGACGAAAACTTCCAGCGCTTTCGAGCATGCTTCAGATGATCGATGATCCTTCAGGTTGAGGGCTTTACTTAGAAGCTTACTAGTAGAGCACCTTTGGTGTGCAGTGGAGACGGCGCCCCATAAGTCATTCCAAATTATTAAATCAGATAAAATAACGTCAAAAGGCCACCAGACGCATCGCCGTGGCCCGTGGGCTCTGGCAGCGATTTGCAGCGGGAAACGCGTCGAGAATATAGCTCACGTTTATGGAAAGTAACGCGTCTTTGTCTTTGTGTACTATTCAGGGGATCTCGCACTCTGAAAGACTTGAGTACCGATCCGCTCGTCATACTGCCTCACACCACGCATGAATATGGTTCAGATGACCTGCGCGCACAATAGTAACAGAATAGAATTTTTATTAATTGTCATTTTCATGCAATTTTAGCCAATCCGGACCATGTATCTCGTACGTCAACATATTTTGTTCTGGTAGCTGAATTATAGACACTATTTTGAACAACTTTCTCTGCAAGACTTTGTGTTTGGGGCAAACAGATGCGCTCCAAATCAGCCTTCTCTATAGCTGTGGCAGTGCCGTGAGAATGGGTCTTTTGCCCACTGCCACCTAACTCGAAACTCCTTCAAAACCGCGGAATGAATTTGATCCACCTATCACCTACGTCGTGAATTTATTTGACGAATCTGACTAAGGAGCTGACACGCAAAAGACAGACAGTGAGCGCCTAAGTTGTTTCAGCGCCTACTCTAATGACGAAATCACGTGTGTATCGAATACTGACGCACGCAGCACGTGAATGTGATATCACATCGACGTCAGGACAAGCCCACAGGATAGAACCCCTAGTGGGCTCCCCGCAGTCAGCATAAAAGGTGCTCGCTAGGGGGGTGAAATGCAGTTTGCATCCACCAATTTATCTATCGAACGCTCATGTCTGGTATGTCTTCGCGCGTCTCCAGCCGACTCCTGGCGACAAGCTCACGCGTTCGCGTCGCAGGACACAAGGAACACACTAAAGACAGCGCTCGCGTTATTGCTGGCCTGAAAGCGGCTGTGCACAACCCTCATGTGTCAAATGAGGCCAAGGAAAACGCGATGAAACGCCTCGAAGAGATGGGTCAGACAGCGGACCCCAGTCCGCCAACGCAGGGAAGGTCGGCCGCAGACGAGGCTCATGAGAAAAATGTCCTTCGGGGCTATAAGGCGGCGACTTCCAGTATGTTGCTGTTGCGTGTGAGGGTGTGCTATCTTGCTGATTGATTGTGCAGACCCCCATGTTTCCGAACAAGCCAAGCAACATGCCAGAGAAGTATTGGAGGCTGCTGGCATTTATCAAAAGCTAGATATACATTCAGATGAGGAGCACCAGCACCGTGTCCTTGCTGGATACAAGGCGGCCATCCATAGTGAGACCAGCCCCTCACTGCTTCGCATCTTCTAATTGTCTGCATCTCCAGACCCTAATGTTTCAGCTGAAGCCAAGGAACATGCCAAAGAGTATCTTTCTCAGTCCGGCGTCGAAGTGGAGTGATCGAACGGAGGCTGCATGGATTAATGTATTTTACTGTCACGTCATTAATGGTCTCCTTATGATTGCCTGGGTATTATAACGTCAACATGGTGTTACTTTGAAAACTCCTCAAGTTGAGACAAAACTCTATCCACTCTGTCCTCCAGTCCCTGTACATTACTTGCGACTGTCCCCCTGTTGGCTTCTAAGCTGACCTCCACGTCTGCGACAGCACTTTTGAGAGCTTCCAGAGCTTCCCTTGTCTTGCGCTGCTCTTCCTCAAGCGCCGTCATCGTTCCTTGAAACTCACCTGCAGACGCATGGAGCGCGGAAAGAGTACGCAAACGAGTCAATATATGTGGGATATGAGGAAGCGATGGTGCTAGACGAGAGAGTAGGGGGAGGATAGCATCCTGGGTCGTAGTGCTATGAAGTGTCATGGCACTCCCAGCCTGGGAAGGCTGCGACTGGCGCTTTTGTCCCTGCGCAGTAGATACACGCTCCAGGTCGGACAGCAGAAGTTTCAACCGTCGGGATATGGAGTCGATATGCCGTGGTTGAGTTAAGAGCGTCAGTTGTGAGTTCAAGCGAGTAATCATAGGAAGAAGAGGTGGTGTGATTGGCGTGGACTGGAAACATTGGATGAACACCGCAGCCTTGACATCGAAAGCCACACATACCTCATCCAAAGTTGCGCTTACGGACCCCACTAGTTTTTCTAGTTCCCCGACTCGTTTGTCCATTTCAGCGACGCTCCGAACGTCCGATACTGCATTCCTTTTCGGCTCAACCCCCTTGTCAGTAGCATCGTGAATCTGTTCGTTGTCTTCTTCACCGCCTTCCCTACCACCATCACCAAGCACGACGCCGACTAATCTCCCTCGTCCCTCACGCCCCATTCTAACTTTTTCTAACCTTCTCCGCACGTCTACTAATCCTCTTATCATCTCGCCAGCGTCAACACCCTCAGCCTTAAGTGCAGGATTCGACGGATCGGCAACCTCGACCTCCAAAGCAGTAAGCTCAGCCTGCAGGGATCGCAGGCGTGCAGGGAGGGGCCGCCTATTGGGTGACGGGGAACGTGATTGAGAAGATGTCGGTGACGGTGGGTATGTAAAGCGTGATGCCTTGCCTGATGGCAGCATGGTCAGACGTTAGTGATAAGATCGATCGCCTACTGAAAGAGGGAGTGCAACGCACGACGCCGTTCTGCTCTCCGAAAGTGTCTGCTTGCCTCTTCGGCACTGATCAAATTGCTGTTGTCGAGTTCTTCCTTTGAGGCATCTCCACCACGCTGGGTGCGTGTCCGTGGACCTGAGGGTTCATCAGAATCGGAGTCTCCTCTCTACGCGGGCATCAGATATTCATGAGTGGCCTTGTAGAAGACGAGGAGTACATGCATTAGTCTCAGAAGAGGGAAATACGTCCTCTGTTTCATACACGTCTGGTGCAGTGTCCTGTCGCCGAGTAATAAGTTGAAAAATCACACCGTACCAGCGATGTTACGCACGATGTCGGGGAGGTTTGCATATTTGTTTGCGCTCATCGTGATTCGTGAGCGTTGGCGTTTTATGTATTGTCTCAAGAGTTTGCTCGACTGAATCACGTCTCGCGTAGACCCCGTGGGAACTCTCTATTTAAAAAGAACCAAAAAGCGTCACCTGAGCGATTCGAACACTCGCGGGCAAAGCCCAACCGCTTCGCTGTTAGCAGGCGATCCCGTTAACCACTCCGGCAAAGTGACTTATCGCCTCCTGAAGTCAATGAGCACATATTCGCACACACTGGGTACTAAGGCTTAGTGAGATGTAGGACTCCAGCTGCGAAGTTCAAACGCGAAAAACGACCGTCCCGTGAGCGTAGGGATCAGATATGAAACACAGGTGCAACTACTTCTGGGAATTTCTGATGAGAAATGCCTTGATGTTGGTTTAGACAAAGACTTTGCGTGGCGCTATTGTGCCGCATTCGATGAGAGAATGTTTGCATTGGTAAGATGCAGGTAGCTATTTGGGCGGAGCCCCCCGAAGGGGTCCCGGCCCCGATAGCGGCCCCGACCTGTGTGAAGATGAGCCGAGGTGAGCTGCGAGGGTGGGTGGGCAACCTCGCAGCCTCAGACTCTGAAGGTCTAGGTACCGCCACCCAGGCCTCTAGAGTATGAATGTAACTATGTAGCTGTAGCAAAGAACCCAGGTAACACTATTAGTAGCAAAAAGGTGTCGCGGAAAAATTGTAATATAAGTAGGCTGCAAGGATCCAAGAGAGAGCGAAGGATAAGGGAGTGGAGGGCGGGGAAAAGAAAAGCTGAAGACGGCGAGGCTCGAGCCTGCTGGAGCACGGCGCGAGCACTATGAGGTGCGGAGACAAGAGACGCCACGTGCTGCACGGCCGCTGTCGCAAAGTCCTAATACTAACCCTACAGTCGTGCCTCCTTTCGGGATAGACCATCAAAAGATGAAATTACGGTACGCAGAGCCTGTCCAAGACCCCAAGAGACACGATAGGATGATGAATGCTAGTCTCCCGTAGGCAGACCCTAAGGGAATGAAGATAGTTGTTCCTTCTGTATGATGAATGCATGCCATTGCCCACACCAAGTAAATCACTTCGAATGTCTTCGTCGTCGTACTATTTGCCTGCGCCCTTACCGCTTTTACTCTAGCACCAATATTTATCACTGAGACAGTTGCGACGTTGCACGCACTCCCTTCAAAGCTCAAAGACCTTTCGCCATACCTGCTTCGATCAGGCTCATAGGCATACATAAGTCATCTGCAGAGCCACCTCCGAGTCCATCTCGAGCATGATGATTCCAGTAACATCTAGTGCCCAGAGGAGTATGACCCCAGTACCATAATTTAATACCCAGAGCTTCCATTTCTCAGAAACCCTTATACATCCTACTCGTACTTACTTTCCACCCCGACGGTTTATTACAAGTTAACCCAAGACTCCCGGGCCCCGATATCCATCCTCGATCCCATCGCCCATGCTGAAGGAGAGTGAAACACTACGCTCTCCCGTAAACGTCCCACCCGCCGTCCGTGAATATCACCGCAGGTACGCCAGGGCACCTCTACCCGGCTTTGAAAATGGCAAGTCCTTCCTATCCTTCCTATCATCTCTCCACGCTGTGCTCCTTATTCCCTATCAGCTGTAAAGTTTGAACTGACTGCTTTTCATTTGCAGGTGGACATATATCACAGAGCACAACGTCCAACTCCCAGATGAATACGACCACATTCACCGTGATCTCGCCTCCTTCCAAGTCCTGGGCACCGAGCCAACGCGATCATAGGCCATCCAGCGCGATTTGGAGGGACATGTCCATTCCGACACACTCGCAATATCTACCCCTTCCGGGCTGTTTGATATTGCAAATGATATGCTGCCCGACGACGAGCATGAGAAATGAAGGTGACTCAATGACACGTATCGGATATTTCAGTTGATGAAGGAGGTCGATGAGGACTTGGCTCTCTTTAGGGCTGTGTTTAGTGCGCATTGATAACCCCGATGTGTTTCGAAGTTCTGACGGACGAAATGAGGAGAGAGCTCACAGGTCAGGCAACTGTACGTTTTCACCATACCTTTGTCTTCCTCCTAGTAAGCGCTGAGCTTTTAGATATTGAAATGGACTGAATGGAGAGGCTAGCTGTACACATGTCCCGGCATCCGCAGACTCATTCATCGACCATGCGCCCCTACCCACCCATGCCCAAAGGCAGAAGTGAACCACCAAAACATAACCATTCTTCTTCGACCACCTCCTCACAATGGACCCATTCCTAATGTACAGCCCTACTTCAAGTGCCGAGCCCTGCCCCATCCTTGATCCAGCTTATGCTCCACCTCTTTGCATGCCCCCTTCGCATCCACACTCGTGCTTGTGGACATCTGATGTCGGGGGTGGGGGTGGTGGGGGGGGACAGGAGGCTGCTGTGGAAGGGGATGAATACGGGGACGGATTATCCAGAGGATAGGCCGTGGATGGACACGCTGCAGAATAAGTGGATGAATATGACACCCAAATGGTGCGTGGAGGTTTTTGGTTATCGATGCGCATGGTAAAGGCCGTGAGAACGGGAGAGTGTGAGAGTAGAGAAGGTGAAGAAGACGAGGCTCAACCATACTATGCTTTACATTACGTTTCCAGGGAGGATTGGAGAAGAAAGATGAGTGTGAGGGAAGCGGGCAAACACAAGTATGCGCTTGATGCGAATTCCCAATTCTTTATCTCAACCTTCTTTTTTGTACGCCTGTTTTGTTCACCTCTTTCGCTGTTATGTTTGCGACTGCGACTGCGACTTACTTGTTTGTTTTCCAGGTAGATGGAAATAGCTGCTTGAGCTGATTTAAATGGCTCACGGCAACTAATGCACTTGTCTTCAAATCCATAATCTACCCTGCCCACTTCGTCCCCTCGCTATCCAGTCCCCATGCAAACTAAAACTTGAATCCCCACAGGCTTGTTGGATTTCGGCGATTGAAGTTTGCCGACGCGAGCTCGACACTTAGTAATCTCGGTAAAACCGGCATATTCATTACAGTACATAAAGACTAGCTACAGTTTGTAGTACGCTATGGGTTTCTCTCCGTTTTCACTGTGCTGGAACTATCGGAATATTTCGGGCGTTATTGAAGTCCTTCGCATATCGCATGTGATATTTTTCTACATTCTACGATAAGATAAGAATTATTTACGCATATATAGTTGTACCCACGAGTCGAGAACCTTTGCGCGTTTGCAAAGGGTTCCCTGCCTATACCATTTCGTTGTTCGTTGTTTGCGCAGCCGCGAAATTCCAACAGGAACTGGCACATAATTCAATACTCTTATCCTTCACAGGCTTCACATCATGCATCCGACTTTGTGACATGATCAAGACAATCTAAACATTGCAATCAGGGTACAAAGAAGTCAATCAAACAATTACGAAGAACTTGATAAAGGAAAATCAGACTCCTTGCCACAACTCCCAGGACTTCCTTACTCCTCAAAGACCTTGGCTAAATGGGAGCTAATAAGATTAAAGTTCAACTCTAAGATGAATGAGACCCACACATGCGGTTCTGCAAAATGATATCTATGATCATCTTGCATAGCTTCATGTCATCTCCATCATCTTGATGAAGAATATCTTTCACAGCCTTTTCCACCACTGCTGCAGTCTTTCTCTCAGTATACGCAGCAGCAGCCAATTCTACAAGGTGTCCTGGCTTCTGATTGCCCTGCTGTGACAAAAAGAAGGAATATTCAACAATAAGGATGGTGGCTAGAAAGCTTGTGTAAATAATATTTCAGATGTCAAAGAAGAGCTTAACCAATGCCAAGTTGTATAGTTTGTGTCACTGTGTTGAATGACCATTGTGACTATCATAGTGCATGTTCAACATTATCTATAATTTAAGCAAGGGAAGAACAAACCAAACTTGTCTCAGAAAGTTGATATCCACTGATCTCACTTGCTCCAGTGGGATTAATACCCTGAACACATGAATCAGAGTGCACAATATGGAGACTGGGAACAACATACATCCTTTAGGAAGTTGTGTGATGTTGTGAGT